>APFE031331078.1:0-11364 GCA_000404065.3 Pinus taeda | reverse complement strand
TAGCTCCTCTCTTGATGGGATAAGTTCCTCTTTCATAGGGATACATGAACCATCTGGAGGCGCTCAATACACGTCAAACAAGCTTCTAGAATGCTCTAGAAATGACCACAAGTAACTCTTCTAAGATTAAACTCGCGCCTTTTGACCTTTACAGGAGTACGCACCCATCCCTTGACATACAGAGCGTACAGGTACGCAGGTATAATGAACTTGGGATGCGTACACGCAGGTAAGGTAGAGAGAAACTGCGTACCCAGAGATAAATATGTTTTTTAATGACTTTCTCTCTTTCTTGAAGTTTGACATGGAGAGCAAAGGTATAAGGCTTGCCAAGGAGGATAATATGACTATTGATGGAGCCATACTAATTGCAGATAGTTATGGTGACAAATTTTAGTGTAACAATAGTCATTCATCTTCTTAGAGTATATTACAGTAAACATCCCAAGTTGTGGGATGAACAATTGCATTACATACAACATGCATACAATAGAGCAAAGCATTCTTCCACAAACACATCACCATTTGAAGCATGTTTTAGGTACTTACGAAGATCACCATTGGAATTCATCTTTGAGAAAGATGTCACCATCAATGGTCACAATGACATCAATAAGGCAAGGAAGTTCATAGAGAAAATTCAGTTGATACATCACACAGTGCAGGAACAACTGGAAAAGAGTCAAAGCAGCTACAAGGAAAGGCATGACAAACACTATATTGATCACAAATTTCAAGTTGGAGACGAAGTTTGGTTATATATTAGCAAAGAGAGACTTCAAGGGGAAGGTAAAAATCTTAAGCCAATCCGTTATGGTACTTTTAAAATTATGGAAAAGATTGGTAACAATGCATTTAAGCTTGATTTGCCTCCTTATATGCAAATATACTCTGTTGTTAATGTTGAGATTTTGAGATTGTTTGAGCCTCCTTTGATTGATGATCAAGGATATCATGTTCAACTGTCATCAATAGACGATTTCTCGCTAGAATATCTTGATGAAATTCAGCGGGATCTCATACTTGATAGAAGAACCAGGACTTCGAAGAGAGGGAATGTCGAATACCTTAGAGTGGGACTCAAGGGACAAAAGCCTTCTAAAGCCAAATGGTTGCAGATCGAGGAGGTGAGGGAGTTGTACCCTCACCTGTTGGACAATTAATAGTATCTTTTGGGGTCTAAAAAGCTTCTAGTGGGGAGGAATGATCAGGTGCTCGGTATTTAGCTGGAAAATCAAAGTTCTTAGAATGGCTCGAAACCTGAACGACCATGTCCGTCTCGGAAAAAAGATCTGAACGCAACTCGTTTCACTAAAAATAAAGTTTGTATGAGGAATTTATTGAGTTATGTCTTCTTTTCTAAACAAGCAAAATTTAAAAAAAAAAATCACAGTCACTACATAGTCAGTAGTCTGTATTGCTGACGTGGTAGGTGATTGTGCAAGGTCAATGGTGGTCAATGAATCAATCATAGTTCACCAAGTGTCGGGTTTTGATTGGTTGTTAGAGATGGTGACATGGAAAGTTTTTAGTGGTTGAAAGTGGCCCAATGAGGAGGGGATAAGTGGCAAGCCCAGAGGCCGCCATGTGTCCCTCCCTAAGGGGTCGGGCTCGGCGCGCAGTGGATCAAAATTATATGGAGGCGTCGGGGCTTGACCCCACAACATCCTTTACACAGTCCATAACACATAACGATCTCCGTTATCGCATGTTTCTTACCCATAATGTTCTCCATGCAAACTTATTGTTTAACTGTTTTGGATTTGGCAGTTAGGAGGGCCAGCTTGTGGGTTATCCCTCCCCTTGTGAACACGCCAACAATGATAGCGAATGATTAACAAGCAATTAGTTAAATCCGGCAAGCAATGTGACCACAACAGCTAACATTCAATGCAAGGTCATGTGACCACTCCATACATAACTACACGAGGAACTGACCATAACACCTAACTTTCTGCTACATGTGACCACCTTCATGAAGATTGCCAGAGTTAGCACAAACGGTTAGCCCTTAACTATGTGTTTAAAGCGCTAATCTGCGGTTTAAAATTAATTAAACTCCACTTAACCTTAATTAAATTGGAGTTAATTCTACAGAATGTTTGGCGATACCACCAAATTCGGAGGTTTCTCCATATTTACTGGGCTTAATTGGAGTTCCTCGAGTTTTGGAGGAGATTTTCTAGGGAAAGGTAGTTTGAGTCATAATTGGAGCATTTTTCGACCAAATTGAGCTCAGGAAAAGGTGTTCCTAGCTAATTTTGATATTTTGAACACATCGGAACATTTTTCAGGAGCATTAGAGCTTTGCAAACAACATTTTTTCCATATTGAGCTAATACAGAGGCCCAAGCCATTGAAGCTGGACCAAGAAGATGTAGCCCAGGAGGGGTGAACTCCTTCATCAAAACATTGTGTTAAGTGTTAAAATTGATAGTTTGTTGTACTTTGAATTTGCTGATATTTGTTTTTTATGCTATTTTGTTCATGTCTTTCACTTAAAACTTGATAAAATTTACATGTTTCCAATCACAAAAACCATAAGAGAATCATGCACAGGAAGCAATGGACAAGCATTTTGTTTCTAAATTTGTAATTAAATTAGCACTGCAAAACTAACATTCAATAACAAATCAATTATAGGTGCCCAAAGGTAACAAATTGAAATTTGTTGTTGGAGGCATGCCTCCTAGCACAAATGGACATAATTTTACCAGCTGATCAACTTTCCTTCTTGTTATTGTGGCTAACTAAACCATGAATGATTCCTTATGTATTTATTTGGTCAAGTTCTATTGTTTGTCAAATGTTAGGCTAATTTAACTAAAGTTTGATCTCGGATCAATTAAAATAGAATTTTTTTTATTATAGATCGTATCTTTCGTTTAAATAATGGATGTTTGGTGATCAACTTGTCTATTATCCATGACATTGTAATTTTTGGGCATTTTTTGAGCCACATCCCTAGTTGTATTTTCTTCCTATGCACTATAAAGTATTTGGTAAACGTCCTTACGTTACGGATAGTCCCTTCGTAATTGGTATCATTTACATTTCCAACATATTAGGGGTTTCCTCCGGGGTCCATCCGTCCCTTATCTAACAAATTTAGCAGATTGGTGACAACCAACAATAGTAATGGGCCTTGCGCTTCTACCTTGTTGGTGATCAGTAGTCTTCTGCCTCTTTCGTTCAAATTTGAGATTAAATTTTGTCTTCTAATCAAACTTGCACTTTAGATCACGCCTCCACTATTTAGAATAATGTTTCAATTTCCTAATTGCATCCTCAAGAGCCTGTGGTTCATCAAAATCGATATAGTTTTTAATTGATTGTGGAAACTCACTTATATATCTTTGAATCTTTACCTTTTCATCCTTGAGGTAGGGCACATACGTCAACAACTCTAAGAATTTTGTAGTGTGTTCTCCAACTAACATTTTCCCCATTTTAATTTCATCAAATTCCTTAGCTATATTATCATAGTACCTCTCAGATGGGTATTTTTCCCTGAAATACCCCTCAAGCTTCTTCCAGGACAATTCTTCTTCTCTTATATTCTTCACATTCTTTAGATCCTCCCACCAGATATCAACCTTTACTTTCAAACTGAAGGTTGCCACCTTTCCCTTCAGGTTCTCATATTAGCGATGAAGTCTAAAGAATTTCTCCATTACCTCACCATCAAATGTATGAGGTTTGGAATTCTTGAACTCCTTTGGTATATGCTCATTTTCCCTTCTTCTCCTATGATGATGTCTCTTAGCGGTAACATCAAAGTGTTTCCCATGGGTACTTGTCATTCTCTTCGAATTACTCAATGGAGAACCTTCATTTATTGTGTCTTCATGTGGTAACCTGTGCCTTTTCCTAGATTGACTTTCATTTTCTCCATCAATCCTTTCTTCATGTTTTTCTTTTCCTAGTGAGATCTACCCGATCTTGTGGTTAGCCCCTAACTCATGAAGCTTTTGTCTTCGTAAGTGTGATATAGTTTGTAGTATGATGGAATTTACTTCAATTTTCCTTTCATACGCTCTGACCAACATCTCATTATCAGCTTTGTAGCTCCTTATTTTAGCCCTTAAACTCCTCAAGGTATCCATTTAATTAGGAGAGTCTGCCTCTCCTCTCTTCTCAAATGATTTTTTCTCTTCATGTCCATGTTGCAACCTATTAGTGTTGTATTGCACCAATTTTTTGCTCATTCCTCTTGACCCTGAGTGTCCTCTTATGTGTCGTCATGCACACATAATTGTTAATGACTCAATACATCAAATACATTTACTCGTAATTAAGTTAGACATCCTGCCATAAACACATGGTCATTAGTATCTGAAAAAACAATTTTCACAAGTTGCTTCCCGAGAAATAATAAATATCATCATATAATCCATGTTTCAAGGCCACAACAACACATAATAGAAATCACATCTAAATACTCTATTAATGCTTTAATACCATCTCTACTATAACAAGGTCTTGACTTTGTTTCCAAAGGTCTAGTATTGGTCCTACTACTTATTAACTCAGTAACAGAGATTTGATTTTATTCCCAAAGGTCTAGTGTTGAAAATTTTCTTTGATACCACTGTAAAACAATACCCTATCCACCCCATAGCATATACTAAGAGGGAGGCGTTACTATCATTGACCCAACATCCAAAGTCTTGTCATGGAAATAGGGTCTTAAATTTTTGTCATTTTTCAAACTCCTCGAAACTTAAAATAAACATTGGCACTATGTCCATCTCATTGAGAGTTTTCTGGTAATATAAAATTTTCCTCATTCCTCCTCCAGGATCAAAATATATGGCCTTTTAGGTATTTGGCCAATCACTTCTTTCCACATCACCAAGCTTCGCCACATGGTGCCCATATGGAAATCCACATCATGCCATGTCATCTTCGACTAGGTCAACCTTTTTGGGTAGCACAATATGGTGCTTTTGTGGCTTGCCTATGTGGCATTCCACATCATGTTGAATTTCCAGGATCTTATACCTAGGATAAAATATTAGAATCTTTGACACTACCAAACCAAGAATCTCAACAAGGCTACTTTGTACAGCGGAATATAAAATAGCACTAAATCACACATGCACAATTATAGACAACTTTTTACGAAATATTCTACAGATATGTATAACAACCCAATCTTCGTTATATTAAACCAACTGAATAATGCAACAGTCTAGGGCTCCCATCCAAGTGATACAAGATACAATGACAATCTTGTTGCAGTCTTTATGTCGTATCTCGTCCTATCGGTCCTTCGCTTACATTCTACTCTGTAGGTGCCCCTTAGTCCTTCAAAGGACAACACATAGAGTCTCTAGGAGGGCTTCCACCTATCACTACTACAAGTCGCTTCTGCTATAATGAACACAGGTTGATCCAATCTTCTCTTCTAAGTTGGCCAATACCTGAACTCCAATTTTCCAATCTAGTAGCCTCTTTCATCCATCAAAGAGCTACAAATTAGGCTTAATCCTTCACCCAACGCATAAATTTCAATGTCCTTCTTGTCACGTTGATCTAGGGCTACTTTGGGCTGTCAACACACAGCTCTCCACTAGTCCAATGATGCCCAATATTCCACTGCAATATATTCTCCTAAGATAGGCTTCTAACCACCAAGTTAATCCCTCCAAATTGATCCCATAGGCTGATCCAATGTTTGTCCACACTAGCAATGATCCTCCAACATCAGATCAACCCAACAATCATAATAACATACTTTTGTCTTAGGATTGTTTATCACCAATACGGATCTGGTTCTGGTTAGGGCTGATAACACACTGTTACAGCCCCTTATCTAACCTTCTAGACCACCTCCAAGGTTGCGGCCTCCCTCCAATGAATTTTTTCCACACTTTGTTGCTTTCATAGGCCAGTGTGTACCCTAGAAACACCAGCCCCACCTCCTATTCAGGCCTGCAGCCCTTCCTATACCATTTACGACCCTCTATCCAAGGAAGTTTAAGCCTGCGACCTACTAGTAACACACAGCTAGGGATGCGACCTGCTATAGGAGAGAAATTCCACCCGAAACCTTATCTAAAATAGCCCTGAAACCTCCTTCTATAATGTGACCTCCTTCCTGCACTAACTTAGACTTGTACCATGACCAAAGACACTTCAAAACCTTATAAAATGGCCCATGCTATCCTTCTTTGCATTTGCGGTTGCCTCAAATAAGTAGGGTGATGATTTGATGCACTTGGATAGATGTGAAGTGATCTCTAACATCACTCATATATATACAAATCCATGTGGTATTAAAACATGACTTGTGGCACTTCAAATTGTCAAGTCGACCTCCACTAGCCACCATATTAACCCACAGTTTCATTCAAAAATTCATATCTCAAGTTCTAGAGCTCCAATTTGAGTGATTTTCGAAGATTTGGATTCACCACACAATCCTCTATCACCTCAAGTTTTCTCATGCACATATGTCTCATGGTTTTGGCCCAACTCCTTTGGGTAGTGTTATCACTCCAAAATTTCTTCTAAGTTGTCAGAAAAAAATAAATGGTAGAGGTAACCACAAACCAACTTTGGAGATCAAGATCTAGCCTTCCTAATCTCATAGAGGGCTCTCTCTTTTTAATTTAACTTTGTTTTAGTTAATTAATTTTAGGCTAGTTATGGTTGTGCTTGGGTTTTTTATTTGAATTTGGGTGGTGGGATCACTTACTTAGATGAATAGAGGGTTGCTTTTACCATTGGGCTATGGGGTCAAAATGCTAGACAAACAGGACTGGATCAAGTTCTAAAAACAATGTCTACAAGGCAAGATAGAGGAGTTACTACAGATCTCAAACGCTTGATGGTGAAATGGTTTCCAATCGGATCTAGGGAGCAATTAAGGGTTCCTTAGGCCAGATTATGAAGAGAAATGAAAGAGGTCAACCGAGATGGGAGAGAAATTAAGGGTTCTCAAATCCGGATATCAGAAGAAAACATATAAATGATTAACTGTGCAAAATAGAGTGTACTTAAACAAATTCTGAGTTAAATTTCCAGTTAATTCATTCAAATTTAGATAACATTTAAGTTTACGAAACACATAAGAAAGTAACAAAATCAGACAAAGAAGATACTTGACTACAATAACTCATCTCATGAATCTTGTAATGCAATCTTTTTATTACTTGTTCCAGTCTGTTGGCTTGAAAATTGGTACAATAACCCTTAGGTTTAAGATCAAAATAATTCTACAAATGTATAGCAATCCACCCATCAATACTTAGAATTATGAAGTATTTATACAAAAATATTATACAAAATATCCCAAACTGTCTTGGGAATTAATCTAGGAGAAAGAAATATCTTCATGCAAGAAGATAGAGACAGTTATTGAACGGTTGCTTGTTGTCCCTATTATTTAGGTTCTTTTGGCTTTGATATTTTGATATTTTGCACTTTAATCTGCTTTGTTGTTTGGGCTTCACGCTGGAAGTTTTATTTACTCTGACCTTTCATCTGATACACTTTGACCTGGCTGACCTGTCAATATCCTTTTACTGTGCCCTTTTATTTTTACTGTACATTTTAAATTTTTACTGTGTATTTATACAGTAAATCATTTAGTTTTTCCCATGTCTCAGAATCTGGTAATTAGATATTTAGCATCCTCCTTTAGATCTCATCTACCTCTGTATATTTGGAAAAAGTAGGCTTATTGACAAAAAGGTGTTTTACCTCATGCTGGAGGTAAAACAAATTCTCAAAAGTTTGATACAATACTTTGCCAGTAGGTATGCCCTTCATGGATGAAGTATTTACCTAATATCTAGCCACTTCTTTGATCTTTTTATTATAGCCTTCTTGTGTCATTAGCTTTTCGTTGATAACCAAGGGATTTGGTAAACCCTTTTGCCTCAAAATTTCAAACTTCACCATGAACCTGTCAATGGCCAATTACATAGTTTGGCACTTATCCTCTAGGTTTAACATCAAATTCCTCTTGGTGAGGACCCTCTTCACTTCCAAAATTGTACCTATTCTGTCAGGTATCTCCAATTCCTGCATCTCATACCTATTCTTGGAGTTGAGGAAATGAATGATCCTTACAGCTTGTTCTGGCATGTCTCCAAGTTCTGCTTTGACTCTTTGAATGCTTTTGTAGTCTGCTTTATTAAATCAATCTGTTCAAAAATAACCTGGATGGATGGCCAAATATCATTGACAGAGACAATGATATTGGCCCACAATTGCTCCTTAGCCTGACCTAGAGGTTCTTTCAATGTTAGTTCCTTCCCCACATTTTTTATTCTTTCGGTCATCCTTGTGGACTTCTACTGTTCTTCTTTGTGCATGATTTGGGCAAGTTTGTAATATGTTCCCAGGTTGGTCACTTTCTCCTTAAGCCTGTTCATCTCAGTGGTCTAAATGGACATTTCTTCCATTGCTTTGACCAACCTGTTTGCCTCATCACTGTTATACCATGTTATTGATGTAGATGCTGGTAGTGTTGTGGCCATTGGAGCTGTGGGGGCCTGGGATGATAGTTGCAGGACCATCATCAAGACTAGCTTGTTTGAGTTGAATCAAGCTACCCAATTCTTTCTCCATCTCCTTTAACTGATTATTCAGCTGCAACACTAGGTCCATCATCTCTTCATGATTGGTTTGGCTCTCCAGGACCTCTTTTGTTTGTGGGTGTTGCAAATGTGGCAGCTTGAGTTGTTTCTTGAGGGTTGCTATATCCTCATTTTTCTTTTTGATCAGCTTTTCAGTAGCCTTAATGTCAATTGGATCATGGCCCAGCCCAATGACCAAGTCCTCTAATGACTTTATCCTGTTGCCTTTGGCCTGTGAAGAGGCCTTCTCCAATTTGTACTGGGTTGTCACTTATTTAGTGAATCCTACAACCTGTGTGCAACCATGGATTTTCCTGTTATGGTGGAGTAAATCATTTCTCCAACCTGCTTGTGGAACTCTATTTGGTCAATGGAATGAACATCCCTGGCCAATACCTCAATATCAGTCTTCTTATAGTCAGTCAAGGTCTTTGGTTGTTGAACAATGGGCTGCAAAAATGATACCTACATCTTTCCTGCTTTAATGTCAAAGGCTGACATTAACTTGCTTTGGTTGGCTAGTGTATGTTTGATGTATTGGGCATATGTCTTTGCCTTCAAATTCACATTCCTTATCTTTATTTCTTTGTACCTGTCTTTTATGTGATTTTCTCTGTCAGCTGGCCTGACAAAGGAAGAAACCTAAACACTTTGTTGACTTTCAATCAATTGAGCATTGGAGGTTGATGGTTGCTATGTTTCAC
Source organism: Pinus taeda (assembly GCA_000404065.3). Lineage (NCBI taxonomy): Eukaryota > Viridiplantae > Streptophyta > Pinopsida > Pinales > Pinaceae > Pinus > Pinus taeda. The sequence continues at coordinate 2,069 of APFE031331078.1, read as the reverse complement.
CCGATGCAGCTATGTCTTTGCTCCTCTGCCATATTCTTTCAATGTCAGTTATTTCCATTGATTCAATGTTCTCCTCCTGTTCAGACACAGGATTCAACTTGGGCCTTTTTTTGAGCTCAAACAACTCATATGTAGTCTCCATGGCAGAACTGGATGCCTCTTCCCTATTCCTCTTTGGATTCTTCTCTTCATTGGCTGGGGTCTGTAATACAGGATGAATATTCATCGGTTCCCCTAGTTTTGGAACATGCAGGAAAGAGCTTTGGTCAAAGTGCTTTTCTAGATTTATGAGTGTGTTTTCAACATCCACAACTGTGTTGTCCATATCAATCAATGTATTTTCCAACTACTCAGATTGGTTGGCAAACTGTTCAATGTCAGGTCTTGGGTGGTGGATGTAAGGTCCCAATTTGATCCTGAGCCTTAGCTTGTTTATGACCCCATGAGGGTCATATTGCCATATGAAGTTGTTGTTGAACTTCATCTGTTGTAGTATATTATTAGCCTCTGGTCTAGCCTCTCTGCTATTGCAAATGAATGGGCCCAATTGGTTCTTCATCTTAAATTGGGTCTTCGTCCTAGCAGATAGGAAGTGGACCTCATCAGTATTGATGATTTGTCTGAAGTACTCAAGTGCAAATATCCTCATAGGGAGGTATTTGAGCAACTTATGAGGGGCTAGTTGACAAACATAAACCCTGATTTCAGTGTGGTTCTGGTACAAGTACCAGTTTCCCACCTTGCTTTTCTTAGCCAACTGTAGCACCCTCTTGATTTCTTGGTAGATTCTAGGTTGAGTCTTACTAGTCAGCATGTTCATGACTGGGTAGACAAGTGAATCTATGAAGTCTTTATATGTAAATTTTGTGGAGAATTTCAGGATCAAGGGCGTCCAGAAGACAACTGATGTCTCTTTCCCTTGGTATCCAACTTTTGGATGCTTATAGGGAACTTATCTACTTGGTAATATAAAAACATGTGAAACAACACTAAAGAGTACTTGAAACCTCTTTCAGTGGGCAATCTTGTGAATTGTTCATGCATCCTGTCTGTAATGAACTGAGCATAATTGTACATGATAGCAGGAGGCTTGCCTGGGGTAAAAACAGAGAGAAAGGCCAGGATGACCTCATCCACATGCTCATTTGTGGTGTATCCTAGGAGGCACGAGAGCATGGTGATTATATGTCTGGTAGTTTCTAAAAAAATAGTGGCAGCATAGGGTGGGGTATCAGTAGGAGTATGGCAGTCTTCAATGATGAAAGTCTAGAAGATTTGCCTTATCTTAACCAGGTCCAGAGTGATATACAATTCCAATAGGTCTCCAATAGATAGAGGGGAATGATTTTGGCTAGGTTGTACTTGAAGCATTTGGTTGATTGACTCTGGTGTAATGGTGAATAAGAGTTGTTGGTTTGGAGCAATGATAGCTCTTTGGCTAGAGACATAGCAGGCATGACAAAAATGTATGATCTCAGGGAATCGGTGGACTTTTAGGAATAGTTATTTGGGTAAATTGGATTCCCAAAGGTGGATGTCATCAACATGGTTTAGGAATCTATCCTTACTCCAATAGTGGAGCCTCAGAAGGTTGGTTGGGGTAGCAGTGTCTTTTATTTGGAAATCCCTATCTGCCAGTGCCAAATGGTCAATGTCTAGGTGAGGGGTTGACATAAGTCTCACTATCATAGAGGTCTGGGAAGCCATTTCTAGGGGGGAATGTTGGGTCCCCATAATACTAGTGATTACCCCATTACTATTGTAGTTGTACCCCTTATTAATATTGTTGTGCCCCTATTGTGCCCCTATTGTGCCCATATTGTTACTGTTGTGCCCCATAGAAGCCCACTATTGTTATTATTGTGCCCTTACATTATTATTGTTATGTAGGCTCTGATTATGTTATGACCCCTTAGACTCCTATATATAGAGAGGAGGTCTTTCATTTGAATCATCGAAGAATTGTTCATTTATGTAATGTAAAGGAGGTTTCCCCCTTGAAGAGGCTGAATTCTAAGGCGTTGATCTATCTTTTCTCTCTTTTCTTGAGCTGGTTTCATAACATTTGG
>APFE031331058.1:0-10340 GCA_000404065.3 Pinus taeda | reverse complement strand
CTCTATGTATTACACATTTCTAATACATTGTTTGAGTCCACTTTAAGAGATATATGATTTTCACCATTATTAGTTTCCATATAACTTGATGTGACTTAGTGAATATATCTCTTTAACTTAAATTGTTGTAGTATCTATCTAATGCTTCTATTATCACTCCTTCATTGAATGAATTACTTAGCCATAAATGGGGCCTTTTATTCCATTTACTAACATATCTATTTCTACATCTTCCATTCCCCTTCTACACATAAAAGATATTATAATGTATTTACATCTAATATTGGGAGTGAAATATTTTTGTAGAGCCTTTTAAGGAAAATATTTCAAACAACCATTCCTATAAACTTCAAAATGTTGACTTGTTTATTCCATATTTCATGAGAAAGACACACGAAGGTCAACTTTTCCTTGAGGCTTTATATCTTAATTTTTTAAAAACACTTACACTTTTGTTAAAAATCCTTTAATGTAAATTATAATTGGGAGAAATATTTCAATTGAAGTGTAAAATCAAAGCAAATAAAAGATAAAAGCTTAGCATTTATTCATAAGAAGGTTTTCTTCCCCTCTTAGGACACACTGGCTCACCAAAATTCCCTTAATGGTATCTACATTTCAAAATTTATGTAATAAACTCCATTTAACCTCATTGTTTTGATTTCCTTATTTTGTTGTCTACAGAGATTTAGGTGCAGTAGGACCTACAAGCCAAGCTACCTTCTCTTTGGATTGATCATGAATATTACTATATACTTTACTATTTAGTATTTCTTGGGAGTCTTCTAATGCTTGTTACCCTTTAAGAATTAAAAAAAGTATTTATTCAGTTGAAATATCATCTTCTGATTCTAACTTTTCATCGTTGTATGATTTCTTGGAACCTCCTTTCATAAATGAAATCATTAATGCATGGCTTTGCAATGTGTTTGTTTTTTATCATCTATTTTAGCAATTCAAGCATCTAATTCTTATTGATTAGTCCTTACTTATACTCTTTATGGACCTCATGGCACTGATAAATATCAATTTTGAAAACGTTTCCATCAAATAAGAAAGCATATTCACTTGTTTTTTTCTCACCCTAATTTTTAAAACATATTTGCTATTATTTTGATTTTTTCCGTAGTTGGAATTTGATTCAAGAGTTTGAAGTAGAAAATGTTTGCATCCTTATCCAAATTGTGTGCATACCTACAACTTCAGTGTGTTAGGTTTACACTATAATTATGATTGAAGTGTTTTTCTATATTCATGTAGCGTACAGCATATGATGTTTGTTTTTGAAGGTATACCTCTTTCAAAATAGTTTGAATCACATGATGTATTGCATTGGTAGCTATTATGTTTCAATTTTCATTGAATTTTTCCCAATTTGCATCCATACTTGTATGCAAATACTTCTCCATTTCTATGGAGGCTTTCATAAGATGTTTTCCTTACAAATTTGCCTAAAAAATGCTTTGTTGTACAACACAATTTTAAGTATCAATCTTAATTACTTTTTCTTTTACAATTTGTTAAAATTGAAACAAAAGTTCAACCTCATTCACAATTGTCGAATTCAAAACAAATCTTATGGAATTCACATCATACATGGTGTAGTTGTGAAATATAAGCTTGGGTATCCATACTTTTGGCCAAACAACCTCTAGACACTAGTAGAGATTTGTAACATCACAAGTATTTCCTAAAGAGATGCGAAACATGGGTACCTATGTATAAGATGATCCTAGGTGTGTCATGTATTTCTTTAATGAAAATTTAGCTTATGATTATGTTTTCGAAAATATAAAATGATAAATATGTAATGGCAGAAGGGCAATGTAATACAAGAAGCTACATGGAAGGCGCTAAAGATAAATTGTGTGAAATGAACCAAAAAAAATAAAATTTAACTTATGATTATGTTTTCAAAAATATAAAATGATAAATATGTAATGGTACAAGGCCAATATAATACAAGAAGCTACATGGAAGGTGCTAAAGATGTGTGAAATGAACCAAAAAAACAAATAGGGCGTGAAATGTGTATAATGGAAAATAAAATGTTAAAACATAAATAACTAATTACTAGAACTGAAATGGAAATTGTTGAAAATTAAATGTGAAATGAAAGTGTCAAGATGAAAGAAGATAAATAATATACATAAATGGGTTTTTTCCTTCAAAATTTCTTCTATTTTTAGACAACTTCAAATGAAATAAATGACAATATAGAGTTATAATTTAATGTTGAAATGAAACATGCCACACAAGTAAAATAATCCCTAACATTAGCAAGCACTAGAAATGTGTGTTTCTTTCCCTATTTACAATGTTCTCTTCAAAGTTAGCTAAATAACACCAAACAAATAATGTATATGAGGGAATGCCGAAAAAGTGAGAAGGGAATGGTGTTTCTTCTACTAATACTGAAAATTATTAATATATGAGAAAGGGATAGTTGTAATTTTTTTAAGGAAAATTTTGAAGGTAAAGGAGTAAGGGGCCTAAAAGGATTTTGGACCCAACCTATAAATTGGGAAGGAATATAATGAGAAAGGCGCTCAATCATGAGCTCAAGCCCTAATTGTAAACTAGGAAGAAAAATAAGGAGAAATAAACATGCCAACTTGAAAATCAAGATGGATGATAAGGAGGAAGGGGTCCGATCAAGAGATTGGGACAAAACCCGATTTCAAATTAGGTATAAATAGGGAATAGGGAGGAAGGCAAAATCGGAAAAGGAAAAGGAATGAAAATATTTAACTATTTACAAAGGATTCAAAATGATAAAGGAACTTGGCTAATTTTAAAAACCCTTGGATATTTGAAAACTCCAAAGACACGACTTGATTTTGAATGCAAATTTCCATCAATATTTTTTAGGACTCAACAAAATGGCAACAACTTGAACGAAAAAAGTGTGAGAATGGGCAAATGTTCAGTGTCCTTCTCCCCGTCACTATAATTACAAAAGTGTGAGAAATGGCTAGTGCTTTTTCTTCTCCCAAAATATAATTAAGTATGAAAAAGACTTGTACTCCTTGCAAATATTAATAAAATGTGAGAAAGAGAAAGTGTTTCTTCTCCTTCCCAATGAAACTACAAAAGTGTGAGAAAGGGCATGTGATTTATCTTCTTTTCACTTAAATGATACAAGAAAATGAGAAAATGCTAGTGCTAATTCTCTTTCTCCTCATCTCTGATAAAACAAACATGAAAAAAACAACTCTCTTTCCTTAACAACCATTTTTATCTAAATACTCAAAATTTTCTAGATAAGCCCAAAATTAGCCCAAAATAAACTAAAAAAATTATAGTCATAAATACTCAAAACTTTCCAGCTAAGCCCAAAATTTCCTACTAAGAAATTTATATTCATAAACAACCTTAACTAGGATGCATTTAATTTTTTCTTTGTTATTAAATAAATAACATTTTCTTTTAAGTAGTATAGAAATTAGGAAAGGAATCATGAGAAATAGATTTTAAAAATATAATATTAAAAAAAAATAGATTTAATATTGATAATCAAGTTGCGGTGTGCATTATTGCATTGCCAAAAAAATAAAAAATAAAAGTGCAAATAAGTGAAAAACCTATTTTGGTAGTTGTACATCTTGAAAATGGTGATAGTTTGGAGACCTAGGGCATTGGGATCGGTATGAAATCTTGTGGACCTAGCATTTGAATATTTGTCTGTTCCCATCACTCTTTTTAATAGGGTATCCATTGAGACAATTAAGGTTGATTTCCACTCCATGTATGTGAAAGTGTATGTTTTACGATGTTTTTGCATAGCATAGACTTTTTTGGATTCCAAGTAAAAGGTAGCAATGTCTAAAGGCTTAGAATATCATAAGCATCACTTCATATTTTGGATCAATCAATTCGAATTTGCAATGGAGCCCATGCATGCAATTTAGTAAAACGCATCAAAATCTGCATTGCGAAAGTGTTGAATTGTGGATCACGTGGGTGGCATGGAAGAAAAAAATGAAAAATCTATGTTGTACACTTCAACCATGCACTCTTGTATTCCACATTTTTAAATAAAATAGTATGCATTTTTCAACTAACTGAACACTGAATTATATTGTTTTTAAATTTATATGTTTGTGTAATTTAAAAATAATTTACATTTTATTATTTAAATTTGTTTTTTTTAATTGTTATTCTTATTCCAACTTAATTATTATTATAGTAACTTATTTTATATATTTATTTATTGTATATAATATATATATATATATTGAATACTTTACCATAAATTTGCCATTTTTATATAGACAAAAACCACATTTTATATGATAAATATATATGATTTTTTTATAGTTTAAATGAATTATATTATTTTTTTAAATTTATATATTGTTCATTAAATTAATTCAAATTTTTAATTTTTTATAATTATTATTATCATTAATTTCAACACTTAATTTCATTAGTTATTTAATTTATTTACATTAGTTAATTGAATACTTTACCAAATAAAATTTCCAATCTTTATTATGATAGGAAACAAAAGATAAGATTGGTTTTCTTATATGATATTTAATTTATAATTTAATTATTTTTTAATTATTTTTAGGTTATCATAAGGAAGTTAATTGTCTTTGTGTTTTAAGGATATTGAACTTCATCCGTATTTAATTCAATTTTTATTTTTAGGCTTTATAAAATAAATTATAGTTAAATTGTATTTTGTATTTATTAATTTTTAATTTTATAATAACGATGAATTTTAAATTTATATGTTTTAATTAATGCTTTAAAATTTTTAGTTTAAATAATAAAATTATATGTACATTTTGATTGTAATTTTGTATTTATTAGCAATTAATTTATAAATACAGTGAAATATAATGCATTTTAATATTATATATAAAAAATATTTAATATAAAATTTTATTATTATGGTTTTAGTATAATTATTAATATTATAAATTTATGTATTCACATCATGTTATTTGTTGTTTGATAATTTGTATGGTAATTTCATAATTCTATTAGATAAATGTGAAAAAGGTAAAATGTATTTACATGATGTTATTGGTTTTTTTGATAACTTGCATAGTAATTTCGTAATTCTATTATGTAAATCTAAAAATGTGAACATGTGTTCAAATGATGGTATTCATTATTTGATAATTTACATGCTAATTTCATAGTTGTATTAGGTAAATGTCTAAAGATAAACATAGATCTAGAAACTCTAGCTAGTTAAAATAAAGATCCAACAACCTATGTTCAACAATATATCCAAACAGACATAGGAAGAATTTATGACTTAGCAAGAGCCAAGACTGCACGCTCCACCTGCCAAAGATGCTCCTTGAGCCTTATCACAATGGGCCAAAGATGTACCCTTGTGTGATTTGAAAGACAAAACAAGGAGACACAAAATGTTTTGACTATGAAATGAGTTAAGGTTTTTTGGGCATATGATATTGATAAGTCATGTATTGTGACAAAGTCTATTTATAGGCTAAGAAAATCCATGGTAAAATGGAGTCAATCTAGTTGGTTAAAAATTTTGTTACATGTTTCTTTAAATGCATATATTATCAATTGAAATATTAATTTTTTATAAATAATATAATAATTTTAAATAAAGTTAATTAGTTATATTATATTTTATTTTAACTAATTTTGGTAATATGAGATGTTATGATAATTTTTTTATGGCTTATCATAATTGATACTAATAAATATTTACCAGAACCGGGGGTTTTTTCTTATTTTGGCTTTTACTATTACATTAATTGACTTAAAAATGCAATTCTGTTATTCAACAAACATAACATATTTCAACATATTATCATTGAAATTTCCAAAATTATTAAAAAAATTTCATTCTATTTATTATTATAAGTTTAAAATTAAATTAAATTAAACAGATTATTATTATCTCAAAAATATTTGAGAGTCAACACAAAATGGCGGGTTATCGACTTGGATGATTCCAGGGGAACGGCAGCTGAGAAGAGTGCAGGGACGTGTCGCAGTAGATGAAGGGATTAGCCAACCAGGAAGCATCAAGATGGGCACAAGCGTTCTTTTATCCAATGCATGTTGAGTGACGATGACCTTTGCACAGCTGAGACTTGTGGCAGAAGATTAAAGCATACAAAGAGTAGAAATAGTCTGCATGTCAAAATATGGGGATAGTAAGGGCATTTCAGATCGACACCTAGCCTTGGGAACGATTATCAGCCCCTGTATAAGTTCCTTGGTTGTCAAATGGCTTTGGTTTCTTCGAGGGCGTTAGTTTAGTGCCTTATCTGTGTGACAGTAGTGCTTAGCAGATAGCATCGTCTGTAAGGAAGCGTTTTCTCAGAATCCAAAGGGTCATAATCTCTGTCATCAATGTTTCGTCCTCTGGCAAGCTTTTTCATAGGACTATGGTTATCATGAGCTCCAAATGGTGAAAGTCCTGTTATCAATTTTATGTGGGAGTGATTTCTGTGGTCAAGGCCTTTATGCAGAATGATGGCGTTTTGTTATGCTATGCCATCTTTTGGTGCGGTAGGGGTGGTGTGTTCCCTGGTTTTGGCTCAAGATGGTTTCTTCCTGCACTCTCTACTCAGCTTGCTTGCGCCCCAGATGACTTAAATCTTATTTTAAGCATGGATGAGATATGGGGATGCAATAGGAAAAAAGATCCTATTGCGGATAGATTGAAAAACGAATTTCTTAAAAGAAATTTTGTGGATGTCAGTCCTTCTCAAATGAGGCCGACTTGGGATAATGGCAGGATTAATGAAGCATATGTTGCAAAGAGATTGGACAGGTTCCTAATTCATGCTAGTGTGATTGAATTTTTGGGCATGCCTTTTTCCTCAATAGAAAACATTTTCATCTCAGATCACAGGCCAATCAAGCTTGGTTGGAGGGAAAGTAGCGTCAGAAAGGGATACTCGTTCAAGTTTAATAGCTCGTACCTGGAGGATCTGGGGTTTAATGATCTTATTAGAAAATCTTGGACTTAGCTGGTAAATAAAAAAGATATCTCCACGCTTTTGATGACCTTTAGGGACAAAATGGATTATATGAGGAGGATTGTGAAAAAATGGCAATATGATAAAAGACAATCAAATAGGGAAGAATTAAGGAAAATTCAGGGGGCATTAAATATGGCATCAAAGGTTTTTGCTTCTCATAGGTTGTCTCTGGAGTCGAGATGTCTCATAAAGGAATTGCAAAAAAAGAAAATAAAAATCATGGAACAAGAGGAATCTTTCTGGCGGCTAAAAAGCAGAATGTCTTGGTTAAAAGAAGGGGATAGAAACTAAAAGTTCTTTCATAAATTTGCAAATGCCAGGAGAGAAAAAAATGCCATATGGAAGTTAAAAAATGGCAACGGTCAGTTTATTTTTTCCCAACATGATATTTCAAATGAGGCAGTAAGTTTCTTTGGGAAGCAATTTCAGAGGTCGGAAAATTGTAACTTTAATGATATCTTGTGGGGTATTGAAATATTCCCAAAGATGTTTCATGAAGAAGCAAATGGTAAAATTTTCCAAAAAATATCTGAGGAAGAATTGTTTGGGGTTATGAATGCTTTCAAAGCTGATAAATGTCTAGGGCCGGATGGCTGGACAATAGAGTTGTTTATACACTTTTTCGATTTTCTCAAAGGGGATCTGCTAAAATGGTCGAGGCTACAAGAAGAGCAGGCAGTATGAATTCAAAAATGGCATCCACCAATATTGCTGTCATCCAAAAGAAAGATGATGCTGAGTCTTTTTTAGGATTTTGGCCGATCTCTTTATGCAATATTTCTTATAAAATCATTGCGAAAATAATTGCAGAAAAGATAAAAGATTGTTTATCAGAGCATATTTCATCAGAACAACATGATTTTTTAAGAGGAAGGAACATTCAGGATGCAGTGGCAAGTACACAGGAAGGTCTTTTTTCTATTCAGAAATGGAAAAGGGATGTAGCAGTTCTTAAAATTGATCTCCATAAGGCATACGATTGCCTTAACTGGGGTTTTCTCAGATGTCTTTTGGTAAAGATTGGTCTTAACTCTGGTATGACAAATTTGATAATGACGTGCATCGAGCTGGTGAATTTCTCGGTGATTATAAATGGAATCCCATCACCTTTTTTTGCGGCATCCAGAGGGCTTCGACAAGGATGTCCTTTATCGCCTCTTTTATTTATTCTGGCAATGAATACTCTTAGTCTCCATATTAATAAAGCTGTAGAAGAAGCCAGAGTTCGTCCACTTAAGCTCTGTAGAGGGATCTCCATTTCTCATAACCTGTTTGTTGACAATATCATTATTTTGGAAAGTTATGCAAATTACCTTGGTCTTGCTATTTCAACATCTTGGCGAAGTTTCAAAGAGCAACAAGCCTCAATATCAATCTTGAAAAGCCTGCTTTTTTCCACAACGATTCAGACCTGGTTTTGATTACCTGGTTGTTGGAGAAGTTTGGAATCAAAGCCCATCCTATTGGACGTGGGCTGAAGTATTTGGGATTTCAGCTGAAAGCCATGGGTTACAAAAAGAAGGACTGGGGATGGATTCTAGATAAATTCCATAAGAGGATATCCAGCTGGCAGTTTAGATTTCTATCTCTTGGTGGCAGGTTGATCCTTGCCCAGGCGGTTTTAAATCAATTGATGGTATATTGGGCCATTTATTTTCCATCCCTGTCAGCATTATTTCGGCAATGAATAAACTGACAGCCAGTTTTATTTGGGGATTCTAGGATGGAAAAAAAAAATACCATCTGTCTTCTCTTCCCAACATCTCTAAGCCAAAAAATCTCGGAGGGTGGGGGCTCTTGGACATGAAATCTTTCGGCAAGGCTTTACTATGCAATTCGCTTTGGAAAGGTGTTTTTGGGAAAGGCCCGTGGAGTAACATTATCCGTGTCAAGTACCTAAGAAGGAGGAGTCTGGCATATTGGCTCAGAAGAAAGAAATTAGGATCGCCTGGGGGCTCTTCGGTCTGGCATAGTTTGCGGAATATTGGTAAATTTTTCCTGGAAAATCTCTTTTGGCATTTTCAAACAGGTGAAAATATTCTCATTGGAAAAGACTGTTTTATGAGTGGTTCTGAAAAGATTGATATTCAAGTGCCATTGCTAAACTTTTTCACACGCAAGGTATTTTTTTCTGGGGAAGTCTTATTACTGAATGGAATGGCCCTTTCCCCATCTGGAAGGATGGCGATCATATGCGGATGCCAGCGGACATTGCCTCTCTGTGGAACAGCATTAAAGTCCGTCTCAGGAACCGTGGTATTTTTCGTTCAAAGGAGCATGATATCCTCATCTGGAAAAGTTCTAAGATTTTGTATGAGGTCCAAGTTAAAGATGTTTATAAAGATTTGATTAGCAAAGTTCCTTCTCAGCTCAATCCATCCTTCCCGGCCATTTTATGGAAATCTGGATGCCCCTTAAAAATGACCCTGTTTGTGTGGTTGGCTTTTCACAACAGGAATCTTACTTGGGATAACTTGAGGAAGCGTGGGTGGCAGGGTCCGGGTGTTTGTTCTTTCTGCTGGGCTGAAGAAGAATCCAACTTCCATCTGTTTTTTGCATGAAAAAAGACACGACCTTTGTGGTGGAATCTAGAGAATGCCCATGGTATCCAGCACTTCACTCATTCCTCGACTGTTGACGCGTTCTTCTGGTGTTCCATTCAAAAGAAGTCCTGGAGATCAATCTTCATCATTGCGGTTTGGTGCATTTGGATATGGCGCAATAAGGTTGTTTTTAATGGGAGGGTCCCCCAGTTCTTGGAAATTTTATCTTCCATCTCTTCTATTTATGAATCAATTCCACAACGCTCTTCAATGGCTCCTCTTCTGAATGAAAGAGTTTGACTCAGCTGGACTTGTCTGTCTCTCCGAGGGCTTTTTTCGATGGGGCTGAGCAGGAGGGCCATTGTGGCTGTGGGGTTTTTATTGTGGTCAGTGAAATATGTCATTTTCATCTGTTTTGGAATGGAGGCAGGGGTTCAAACACTAAGGCGAAAGCTATGGCCCTTGCGGGCCTTCTTCAGTTCTTCTTTTTTCTCGATCTTCAGGATGTTTCCATCTTTGGTGATTCTAAGGTCCTGGTTGAAGGTATCTGTGGAAAGAACAACATTAGAAATTTGGAGCTCTCTGGCTGGATTAAGAGGATTAATTTTCTATGGAACATGTCTAAAGGGGTGTCTATTCAACATTTCAAGAGGGACTTTAACCACGTTGCAGATGAGTTGTCTAAAAATGGTCTCAGGGTGGATCCAGGCTTGTGGTCCTTACAGGTTTATTTTGAGGACAAAGTCTTCTCCATTCAGGAATTTTTCCCTCCTGATTTCTAATCCTTGTTTTTGCTTGCTCCTTCTTT
>APFE031331055.1:61296-74370 GCA_000404065.3 Pinus taeda | reverse complement strand
TTATTGATTTGGGTTTGCGTTTTTACAAGTAAGTATCTCCATGAGGTTGAACACTCTGGAAGCATGCTTGGACAAATGGATATATCTAGTTTGATAGGGAGAGTTGAAGCATCTAATGGTGGATGCTTGGGAGGCCATTTTTCTAACCTATGTGTTGATGTCTAGATCCCAAAGAGGGAGGGTGGAATTGGTCATGGAGTTATGACCTTGGATACACACCTAGATCCCTGGGTTGATGGTTAATTAGTAATATTGATGGTACCTAGAGTGGCTAACAACTTGAGTCCATCTTAGTCCCACCTGTATAGAATACCCTGGTCAGGTATCTAGTCGACAACATTTTGTGTGCTAAAACTCTTTGTAGTTCATATTGAGATCTTCCATATACCTCTATGATATATTTAATTATGAATACCTCCCTAGTTAAGAAGGAGTGTTGAAGAATGTATCTAGTGTCAGTCTTCATAATTGTATTTGAGTCATTATGAAATTTATTTGCCAAAAGAAATAAAGAAAGAAATATTATTAAATAAATTGACTTATTAAAGCATGGGTTTTATTCTTGGGTCAATTGTTTTTAGGCCAAATCCTCCATTGAAGGCTTCTAGGGTTTATGTCAAGTGACATTGTCCATGTCATATTGCAAAAGAACCTTCTTTCTCTCTATATGTCAAAGAAGAAATTTATTTTATTGTAAAATAGGTCAATTAGGCCTCCTCCACCAAGTTGCAAAAATTGAGGGGAATAAACACCTATATAAAGGCAACAAATCAACCTCATTTTTCACTCTCACTCACAAGTTTGATATGCAACTTTTAGGGCCAGAAAAAGTGTGAATTTCAAGGAAAGAATAGAAAAGGGCTAACGAAGAAGAAGGAGATATATCTCAATCATAAGAAGTTGAAATTATCTCTCTCACACACGTGTGAAGCTAATGGAGGTGCTGAAAATTGCATAGTTGAAGCTGGGTTGAAATTCTGTAGTTGGGAAGTCAAATTTCTAGATTTTTGTTGCACTGGAGTTGCTAGATAAGAAGAGACTACTAAATAATATTGGAAGGTTGTCTTGGTGGAGGAGGAAAGTTTGTTGGTCTAATGTATTGAATCTACCAAAGGAAGAGTTTCTGATTGGGTTGTCCCCTATATAAGGGTTTTAGCCTTGGCTGAGTGCCTACTTCTAGTGTCCCTGATCTTCATGTTTTTGTTTTGATAATTTCTTGATGAGAAGAAGATAAAGAAATAACATAAAGAAGTTAATAAGAACATAATAATATCACAAGTAATTATCAAGACAAGAAAATATTTCTTCCTTTCTGATTTTCTAACATATGTTTGCGGGGTGATATAGAGAGATGAAGAAGGAGAGACAGAGCGAGATACATATATAGATGGAAGGGGGAGAGAGGGAAGAAGAGAGAGATAGAGGGAGGGAGCAAGATATAGATATATATGAAGAGAGAGAGCATGTATGTCTGAGGGGGTGAGATAGAGAGACAAATAAAGAGAGATGGAGGGAGATATCAATATAGATGGAGGGGGGAGAGAAAGGGAATAAAATTTCTTGCACTAGATGAATTGATTTTAGTGTATAGATGTTTATTTCTAATCCTTTTTTATTTATTTCATTAGATGCATTGTTTTCCATGTAGATGTTCATTTCTAATTCTATTTCATTGCTTGCATTAGATGCATTTGTTTCATTAAAGATGTTAATTTCTAATATTGTTTGATCGAGATTGCATTAGATACATTGATTTCAATGAAGATGTTGCTTACTAATATTATCTGATTGCTAGCACTCTATGCTTTGGTTTTAGTGTAGATTTTGTTGAGAAATCTAGGGGAAGCTAAATTAGGTGATTTCTCTTACTTTGATAACTACTTGTGATGTATTTTTACTTAACTTTGTTAGCTTATTATTTCACTTGATTATTATTAGTATTCTCTTCATCAAACAAATGCCAAACCATAAAGAACAATAAGACAAGGCACTAGATATAGGCGATCAGCTAGGGCCAAAACCTCTCCAATTGAGACGAAAACCCACAAGAATTATTCTCTTTTCATAGAACTTCAATTGATGAATTCCAAGACTTGTGACCCTTGACCAAGATTCCTCCAAGACCAAGTCAAACCTTTCCTCTCTGATGAGGATTTATTATAGCAATTTTGACCTCAGGAACATCTGTAATTTTGATCCCCAACAACTTCTTTTGCAACTTTAACCTCCCAACAGATTCTTCTGCAACTTCAACCCAATAGTTTCTTGTGGAACTTCGACCCAATAGATTCTTCTAAGACTTTGACCTAATAGTTTCTTCTCGAACTTCAACCCAATAGTTTCTTTGTAGAAATTTGACTTTCCCAACAACATGTTTACTTGTCCAGCAACACTTCAACTTTCCCATCAACACTTTGAATTGCCCAACAACACTTTGACTTGCCCAGCAACTATAGAAACCCTAACACAAGAGAGAGAGATGTCCAAAACTTCGATCTTGCTCTTCTCCTTTTTTGTCCTTTTCTAGCTTCTATATTGAGGAGATCAAACTTGCTTTTGTGAGAGTGCTAATGAGGTAGATTTCCTTGTTATTTATAGGCTTTTGAGGGGTATGAATTTCTTTCTTAAGGATGACTTGTCAACTTGTGTAGGCCTTCTTGATGACAAGGTATTAGAGGGTCTTTTAACTCTATTTTGACTCGAATATTTTTTCTTTACAATATGTAACATGCCCAAAAGGGTCTTTCATACATGACAATGACTCATTTGACTTGTAGACTCAATGACAAGCCCTAGAAGTACTCAATGGGTGCTTGATCTAAAAATAATTTTCTCTTGATCATGAAACGCATGCCTCAAGAATAACAATAATAAATTTATTATTCTTATTACATCAAATAAATAAAATCATGATTACATATGTCATTATGAATATCAAACCTAGTTACATATTTCAACACCTCGTCTTAACTAGGGAGTTATTCATAATCCATACCAGGAACTTGGACATTCTCAATCTGAAGAATTCTCATAAGAAGAGTTGGATTGGTAAGCCATATGTTTTAGCATCATACCAACTAGAATTGTCACACAACAAGGCCTTTGACTAACAACTCTATCTCTCCACAAGATCATAGCACAATGTTGGTGAGACCAATGACTAATAGACACCATCATCATTGTCTCTCAAGGCACATACCCGACCTGGGTGTTCATAGGGTATGTCCTTCTAGGGATATTCTTATCATGGATTCCCAATCCTCAAAGAATATTGTTCCTCATCAACTACTCTCATCTTGGATTCCCTACCACATTCTCAAAGAGTATCAGATGCTAGATGCTTACCCACTCCTCCATCATTTCTTCACAATATGAAGACAAGAATGACGTTTCTATATCTCCCTCTCAACAAGGGAATATATACCCATTCCTATAGAAGGAATGTACTCATTCTTATAAAAGGAATGTTCCCAAGCTCCCTTTAACTTAGGGACTTTCTTCTATAAGATTTCTTCTCTTCGGTGGAGATCATGGGACTATCATTGGCTTGGGGGCTCCTTCTTTTGATGTCCCGAATTTAATTTCTTCTTCATTATGGAGCCTTCATCTTTTATTTGTAGGGCATCGATCATCCATCACTTTCCTTCATGGACCATGTCAATCATGTCATCCTTTTCTTCATCGGAGAGTGATCTTCTAGTCTACATCTAGATTTTCTTCATACAACTACCTATTCCAAGTCATGTTTCCTTTAGATCTTTCATCCAACCACATTAGTGCTAGTTGTAGGTGAAATTACAACTTTCTTTCTAGTAGCCCTGTATCAACCCATCCTAATGTTGTTCAGAAATAAAAAATGAACATCAAATCAAAGTTACCTTTTGTGATGGCCTTTCATCATGACATCCGCTTGCTTGCAACATCAACATCCTGCACATTCATAAATGCATCTCCAAGACTTAATATGTGAAGGGTCTCCTTTCTTTACATACCTTATCATGGTCATATTCTCTATGGATATGTCATAATCAATTATTCTAGTCAATGGATGTTGACTTCTTTTTTATCACATGACTATAGTTACATCTTTCACAAACTCTTCTTTCTTTTCTTCACATATTGCTTCCCAGGAACTTCCATCCTTAGTTCCTTAATCTTTATCAACTACCTCATATTCCATTTGAGGACATATTATGTTGATTTCATCTTGTCAATATTTGAACCATGCCTTCATGCATCATTCTAAAGGAAGATATCCCTTTTCTTTGACCATACTCATGAGGTAGAGTATTTACCCATGTTATCTACAACTATATGATTACATGACTTAATCAGACAAATATATAGATACCTCTTTTCTCCTTTTGGCCATCTAGACTTCTTCACCAACTTCCTTTTCTTGATTGAGAGTACTTTAATCATCTTGTCCAACTCCACTCCTTTGTCACCAAACCATCATCCTTCTAAACAATGTATCCCACACAAGGTGTAATGATCAACGAGACGTTTTCTTCTTCTAAGTAGACACAACCTTCTAACGAACATTCCAACAGAGGATCTAGGTTATCACCATCAGAAAAATGCTCCTTTCTCATGATGATGATGTATGATGAATTCCTTCTATCATTCTAGATGACTTTCTTTCAACCATATGTATTATATATGATTTCAATGAGATTACCAAGAGTTAATTCCTTTATATTGTGACTGATACATCCATGTAGACTTCTACTTCAGCTATTATTTTAAGCTTCTCTATTGATGTCATGAGATCTTACTTCAATAGTATAATGAGCTTAGGATGATAGTGTATAATGTGATGGCATTCCCAAGGTACTTCAAATGCAGGGTCTTTCTTTGGATGTCGGGTCCTTGAGGTATTCTTTCCTTTGAGATGAATACTGTAAACTTTCCGTGAATTCTTCAATTGAATAACCCTCCTTTGAATGAGCTAGGACTTTGAGGTCTTCTTTGATGCCCTTAATTACTTTATTAAATATGACAAGAGGGCTAGTTCTTCTTGATTATTGATGCTCTTGATGTTTCTCAAATTATCTTCTAGGGCTTCATCCCTTGAGAATCCTTCCTTAAGTTTCATTTCCTTAAGGCAGTCATCTTAGCTCTAATGACATGTTGAGAAATCTAGGGAAAGCTAAATTATGTGATTTCTCTTACTTTTATAATTGCTTGTGATGTATTTTTACTTAACTTGATTAGCTTCTTATTTCACTTTATTATTAATAATATTCTCTTCATAAAACAACTATCAAACCATAAATAACAATAAGAAAAGAGGACATAAGATATAGGCAATCAGCTAGGGCCAAAACCTCTCCAATTGAGAGGAAAACCCCAAGAAATATTCTCTTCTTATAGAACTTCAATTGATGAATTCCAAGACCTGTGAAACTTGACCAAGACTCCTCCAAGGCCATGGAAAACCTTTCATCTTTGATGGGAGTTACTTCCAACAACTTCAACCTCAACGACTTCTGCAATTTGGATCCCCAACAACTTCTTCTACAACTTCGACCTCCCAACAAATTCTTCTGCAACTTCAACCCAACATGTTCTTCTGGAACCTCGACCCAATAGTTTCTTCTCATCACTTCAACTTGACGAAAAACACTTTTTCTTGTCCAGTAGCACTTCAAGTTTCCCAACAACACTTCGACTTTCCCAACAACACTTCGACTTGCCCAACAACTATAGAAACCCTAACACAAGAGAGATAAATATTCCCAAAACTTCAATATTGTTCTTCTTCTCCTTTTTCATCATTTTCCAGCTTCTATATTGAGGATATCAGACTTGATTGTGTGAGAGTGCTAATGAGGTTGGGTTTCTTCTTATTTATAGGCTTTTAAGGGGTAAGAATTGCTTCCTCTAGGCCGAATTGATGACAAGGTCTTGGAGGGCCTTTTGACTCTATTTTGACTAAAATAATTTTTTCTTTTCAATATGTGACATGCCAAAAAAGGGTCTTTTTACATGAAAATGACTCTTTTGACTTGTAGAATCGATAACAAGCTCTAGAAGCACTCAATGGATGCTTGACCTAAAAATAAATTTCCCTTGACATGAAATCCATCCTCTTAATCTACTACCTCCTTGACCATTATAGGATCATCATCAGTAATAGATAAAGAAAAATTTGAACAGAAAGCAGATGGACTATACCTTTCTAAATGCATTCTTTATTGAACTGATCTTCTCATAGCTGGAGTTTGTGGATATTCATCTTTTGATTCCTCTTCTGCTGTAGAGTCTGATTCTTCCTCCTTTAGCTAAAACTTTATATTCTCAGGTTCCTTTGGTAGGACTTCATGTTTAATAACATCATTCACCTCTCTAAACACCACATCGTGGTTGTACATAGCCTTCCTTGCTTTTGGGTTCCAAATCTTATAACCTTTTAAACCATATTTATACCCAATAAAATGGCACCTTTCATATTCACTATCCAACTTGGTTCGTTTCTCCTTTCGAACATGTACATATGCATCACGGCCAAATACCCTTAGATGTGACAAAGAGGGTTTATTATCAGTCCATACCTCATGTGGAGAATTATCCTCTAATGTTGATGAAGGTGGTCTACTAACCATGTAACATGCAATCTCCACCACCTCTACCTAGAATTATTGTCCTAACCCGGAACCATTGAGAGTTCTTCTTTCCTTTTCCATCAATGTCCTATTCATTCTTTTTGCAACTTCGTTTTGCTAAGGCATGTATGGAGTATTCTTCTTTCGTGCTATACCACACTTCTTATGAAACTCTTCAAATTCCATCTTGCAGAAGTCTCAACCATTATCTATCCTCGACACCTTTATCTTCTTCTCTATATGTTTTCCGCCAAAGACTTAAATTCTTTAAACTTGTCAAAGACTTCAGATTTATTGCTGCGGAAATATATCCATGTATTCCTTGAGAAGTCATCTATAAATTATACATAGTACAAAGACTTACCAAGTGATGGAACCGACACAGGTCCAAACACACCACGGTGCACAAGCTATAATATCCCTTTTTCCCTCTTAGCACCAAAGGGGAAACCCACCTGATTATTCTTCCCATATACACAATGTTCACAGAAATCGAAATCCAGAGAGAAATTAGACATACCTTCTACCATACCATTACCATGAAGTATTCAAAGGCCCTTGTCTCCAATATGTCCAAGCCTTTGATTCCATAGCATGGTCTTTTCTCCAAAGACCATAGGTTTTCTAATCCAATTTCAGGAACCATGGAACTATTGTACCCATCAATAAAACAGCTACCCATAAGCTTGTACAAAGTTCCAATCTGAAATCCCTACATAAATACCAGTGCTCCCTGAACCATGTTATAAGTATATTTCTCGAACACTATTTTTACACCTCCATCATCCATCTTGCTTAGAGAAATCAAAATGCTAGCAAGTGCAGGAATATGTAGAAAACCCATAAGTGTTCTAATCCTTCCACCTTGCAACTTCAACTTGAATTTTCCACATCTGCTGATTCTAGCCTTCTTGTCATCCCCTAAGAAGACATCACCACCTTCATATTTCTCATACTTGCAGAACCACTCCCTGTGGGGAGTGAAGTGAAAGGATGCACTTGAGTCAATCAACCATGCCTCATGATATACATATGTACTTGAAGAAGAATTCAAGTACAAATCCCCACCCTCACTGAGGTGGTATTTGCCTCTAAAGAAGGAGCATTATCAGATCCCTTTCCTTTGTTAGGAGCAGTCCTTTTTGAAGTGCCCTTCCTTTCCACATTTCCAGCACACCTTTACAGGTTTTCCTGGAGATTTAGATCTCCTAGTCAAGAACTTATTTTTTATTTTTTTTCTAAGACCATCCTCATACAGACAAGGCATCTCCATTCTATCCCTCCATATTTTTCTGTCTCATCTTTTTCGACAGAAAGGATGAGATTATTTCATCAAAATTTAAGGTAGTTGTATTGCTACCTATTGCAACAACCAGACTATCCCATGAATCTGGTAGAGAACACAACAAATTGATGCACTTATCTTCATCTAAAATTTTAATATCAATAGATAACAACTGGCTTACCATAATATTAAAGGTGTTCAAATGTTATGTCACCGAATCTCCATTCTTCATAAGGTTATACGACCTTTTCCCTATCAACAGTTTTTTCATTAGAGACTTAGATTGGTGCAAAGTCCCTAGATTTTCCCACAAAACCTTCATCGTAGCTTCCCCTGATACATTCAAAAATACTGAATCTGAGATACAAAACTGTATTATGCTCTTTGCTTTCCAATCCAACTTCGTATAGTCTTCATCTGACATTGTTGTTGGTTTAGTACCCGAATTTATCACAATCCACTGATCTTATCCACCAATAGATCCTCCGTCTTTAGTTTCCACAAATCAAAACTCTCACCATTAAATTTCTCAATCTCTATATTTCCACTGCTCACCATCTTCTTTCACCGCAAGAATCGATCCCGCAAATCTCCTACTGAACAGGGCCTACCACAGGCCTGAGAAAAACCCCTCAACAGCAAAGGCATCCCCTTGAAGCCAAAACAACTCTAAAACCAAATGTAGGTTTTAACCCTATACAAAAATTATCTACATACGAATTCTAAACCATAAAAAAACAATGGTGAGAACATAGAACATAAAGCAGATATACACAAAGATTTTCCCCTAGATCTCAAAATCGAGACTACCAGATTTATTTTTCATTATATTCCTTTCAATGTCACAACACATATATATACATGTTGAAGCATTCATAAACCCCAATCCATTAACCTCGGATTAGAACATAGTCTTAGTTCCATTGACCGGATCCACAAGATACCATGGTTAGAAAACCATCATGCCCAAAACCATGTGCAAAATCCATGCACAAAACAATAGGTAGGTCTGCCCACCTAATATATAAAACACACCCAAACTCATCTCACAGTTGTGGTAAATAATAAACATCACACCCACAGTTACATATTTCAATAGATGTTAAGATTATAAGAGAGAGAGAGAGAGAGAGAGAGATTTATAATTCAAATAATTTATTTTTAAAATTGAGTTGTAATAACATACATGTTGATTTCACTAAAAAACACTTTCTACAAGCCAATATGAAGCATGATTGTAACTCTTTCCATGTTCAATATTAAATTGATACATGATATATTTCAGTTCATTTTAAGTATCAAAGTGACTTGCATCATAAATTAAGATTCTACTTATTTTCTTAGTCTATGAAACTGGAAATCAAAATTGTTATATTTTACTAATAAAAGTTATAGTATATAAAAAAAAAATAAAAATTAGCGAAATAATTTTAACAGATCCATAAACTTCAAAAATTAATGAGCATCCATAAAAAATATTAATACAGATCCATAAACTAAAATAGTGAATGCATGTATCAATAAACTATCCATATGAAAATATATACAAACTACAAATATCACATAAACATTCATAAACCAAAATTATAAGCATCCATATACTAAAATAATGTCCATGTACATCTATAAATTGTCCATGTTTGAAAATATACAAAGTTTGTATAACATCTAAATGTGCGCTATGAAATGAGCCTAAAAATATACAAACTATCCACTCTAAGTACCACTAGAACTCCTATGTGAGTTTTTTCACACAAAGTAATTGTCCATAAGCTGGTACTACAATATAACACATTCAAATTCAAACTAATTAGATCATTATTTGTACAAAATAAACAATATGGAAATAATTGATTTTGAACCACATTTTTAATTACATATACATGAATCTACTAACCTCAGTGAAGTCCAAATGCAAGTAAGATAGGATGGGGGTCTGATGAATCTGGGTTTGGTGCTCCCCTACCTATGGTTCAATGATTGGGGCCTGCATTGATGGGTCTGTATCATCAGTGTGTCTAAGCCCAACATCCCACTCATGTGTCCACATAACAACGACATCAATGACACTATGTGAATAGGCTTGTGTACACAATGGAAAGGACAAATTATAATTAGTCTATAAATTAATTAGCATATATGTGTAACTTAAAAAAAAATTGTTGAAATATTAAGAATAAAAAAGTTTATTGCAATTGTTGTTCCATGTGGTTGTACATAGTGACTCTCCTCCACATTAGTTTTTTGAGGTAGAGGTGGAGGTAGAGGAGAATTCATGGAAACATGCTCTGGTCGAGGGTGGCCTGGTTGATCAACTACCCCCTCGGATGACCTCATAAGATCATCCATGTAGCTAGGTTGTGTTTACATGGTCCATGTGGTTGTACATAGTGACTCTCCTCAACATTAGTGTTATGAGGTGGAGGTGGAGGAGAATCCATGGAAACATGCTCTAGTCGAGGATGGTCTGATTGATCAACTGCACCCTCGGATGACCTCATAAGATCATCCATGTAGCTGGGTTGTGTCTACATGTTATCATGAAATTAAAATGAAATCTAATACGAACTAGAAATTAATATAAATAATTATGCATGATTTGAAAATAAGAGTAAATTTTTTTGTATATATATGTACTTAGTCTATGTCACACAAGTCATGCACCCTCCAAGTCTCATGAATGGCATCACGATAGATATATCCATATGTTAAAAGCTATTCAACGAGTAAAATCATGATAAATGCATCATCATATAAGCGCACTGGTGGGTCACAAGGAAATGGTGGTGGTCTCCTAATGTCCCCATCCAATGCAACACATGCATTGGCCAATGGCATCTGCATGTTGTCTACAATAGTCTCCCTGGTCTCACCACAGAGTTGTGACAACTCCTCTAGTTCTGTTAGGAATACCAAGCTATGAAATGATAGTGGAAAGAATCTTGGAGGTGGTGGTACATGCCTAGGGTCCCTATGAGCCCCATCACCCTCATATGTATGTCCCAAGTCAGGCTCATAATAATGAGATCTAATATCAATGTAATACGATCTCATATGTAACATGAACTATGTATATAAATGCTTGGAAAAATAAATTATGACCCGGTTATGATGGGGGAACTGGCCCCAAGCTCTAATGAATCTATCATACAAAAAAGAGGCTACATTAACATTCCTAAAATATTTCAGTGGAATCATACCTCTATGTCTAGTAGGGTGATCCATAGGGATGTTGAACAACTCCCCATGAACATCAATGTTCTTGGTGGCCTCTTTCACCACCTCCCAAGTATCTGCGCCTCTAACCTCATGCCTTTCAATCCTCTATATGGATTGTAGGAGCTGGCTCTATGGGCCCAACCTCTGGTATGTCTCAATCAACCTATTAATGTTATCCAACATTAAAGAAAAACTATGATTCGGTGAATTGGCAGGGATGTTATGTATCTCTTGTGTGATCCACGTATGATGGGTTGTAACATCCTCCATTGTGATATGAGTTGTAGAATCGTTCCACAGAGGGATTGATGATGCACTTTGATCCTCAGCTTTGGCCCACTGAGTGCATGTAAATCATAAACATAATTTAACATATATAATTAACAAATTGGAAGCATAATAATATATATATTAAATTCAAACACATCAGTTGAAGACAATTTCAAGACATAAACACATAAAATTTAAAGAGGATTTAAAAATGCAGGAGGTGTACCTGAAATAGGTGAAGAAATTCCACTAGAGGTAGCTTGATCATCAACAGAGACAAAAACCATGCCTTTGACACTCTGAATGGCATCAGAGGCATGATCTATGAGTGGAATCTGGGTGGGCTACATGATCTATCACGAGCCCAACCACATATAACAGAACCCTTCAAACTACAATAGTTTGCATTTGGGGTGTGTATATGGGATGCCTCAACATATTACATATAAGACATATAAACTGATCCAAGAAAAAAATGTTGACTAAAGTATTACATATAATACAAACCTATTACATACAATACATATAAAATAATCCAATAAAAAAAATTTGACTTAGAAAGATTGTTGACAAAAAAACCAATTCTAAACTCAAGCAGAATAATCTAACTTGAATTCCTAAACTTTAGAATCCATTTTTTGATAATTTATCAACCAAATTATTGTGTTCCATGTAAACATAATTGAAAGAAGTGATCAAATCTACCTTTACACTTTTTCCCGTTTCTAAATAATTCATTTTATTCATAGGGCATAAATATGTAAATATATATGTAAAAAGATGAAATAAACCTATTTACAAAACTAATAAAATTGTATGCCAATCAAATACTCCAATAGACTTTAAGTTCTTAATGTTTGACTTTGACACATGACATGTACTAGGTCCAAGCACATTAAGGCAATGTTTCCTGTACAACACACTACATAATGAAACAATATGGTACAAATTAGAAAATAGTCTAAATGCTTTTATTCAATGGACTAAATGCACTTTTCATGATGGAGTTAATGTATCTATCAATAATGCATTGTTGAAACATGAACTTATTTATTATTAGAAGAAAGAATCATAAGATTATAAATAGAGATCATCGTTATAGTTGACATCCATAATAACGACAATCAAGGGTTTAACAGTTCCTAGATGAATCTCGAAGGGAACTCATCAAGAACCTAGTACCCAGGAGCAGCAGAACCTAAATCTTTGAATTCCTAATAATGTAATATATTAAGCATGCACGATATAAAAGAGAAGAACATATAAGTACCATAAACCAACATTCTAGCTCACTGTATAATTTTACAATTGAACTGGGATCACAAAAACATCAAAACCATTCATATTAAAAATTGTTGAAAAAGCAAGTCTATCATTTCATAAACCGAATTAACCATAGTCAAGTTTTGACATTAAAATCCTTACTGCGCCAAAAGAATCGATAAATACTTTGAAGTTGTGTCCAGAAATGTCCGACTAACCTCTTCAGAGGTAAGGAAAGTCTAAGATTGAACAAATTTGAAAAGAAACAAAACGGTGTTGGAATTTTAAGGCCGAAAATCCCCAAAAAGATAACTTAATACAATCTTTATAATCAGAGAAGAAAACTAGATAACGGTCGAGCCTAAGACCCTAACCATCAAACAAACTCTCATACCAGCTAGTAGCATAAACATAAGATTCATATCTTTA
>APFE031331055.1:44373-60694 GCA_000404065.3 Pinus taeda | reverse complement strand
CATCCATCATATGGGTGAGGGACCGGTGGAAGCATTTTACCATCATTTATATACATCATCAAGCTCACTTCATTCATTAGTGAATACAAGGGTAGGCTATTTCCCCATGCCTTTTCCATACAAACACATCAAGGTAGGTGCCGGAAGATATCCTACTGGGCGTCAAGGCTCTAAAAATGAAATTAGCATAGTAGAGGTGGGTCGCAGAGATAGAGGCAAGGATATAGTAGCACTATATAGATCTTGGGTTTGTTCTCCTAATCAAGAGCACTTTCGGTCTTATGAATTCTTAGGATGGACCTTGATAGGAACCGAGCCTTTGGAATTGATCCTCATTGATCTTATTCTCTATGGGGGCTTCTGGTTAGCCCTATTCCTGATGCACCTTATGATTGTTCAGGGGCTAGAGGGATAAACTTTGATTTGTGATCATATTACACTACACACCTCTCATAATTGCTCTTGCCCCCATAGCGTTTCTTTATCTATGCCTTCTACCTGACGCGCTTCTCCTTATCATTGAACAGAGATGTCCAACTGGAGTAGGGATAGAAGATGGGCTCTTTATGACCCATTGGTTCCCTAAATTTGACCCTGCAATGATGGTGGTGTCAATGATGCCAGTGTGGTGAGGCTACCAAACCTCCCACTACCATTTTCACATCATCAAATCTTGGAAGATATAGGGAATACTTTGGGGATTTATAAAAAAATAGATAATGACTAGATACATCAAGGTTTTTTTACCTTTGCTTGAATTTGTATAGAGATAGATTTGAACAAAGGATTACCAGATAACATTTTGCTGAAAAATGGAACATATGGATGGAACCAAAGTTTTGATTATGAAAATACAACATTTAGACGTCGCACTTGTTTTCAAATAGGTCACCTACAGGATTCATGTCCACAGGCCAAAAGACACCCAAAGAATAAAAATGGAATAACATGAAAAAAGAAAGGCTAGAAGCACATTGACTTTGTAGAATCAAAGGAGAAACTTGAGGAAGATATCCCTTCTCAGGATAAAAAGGATAATAAAAACATGGAAATTACTCTCTAGTCAGAACAGATTGACCATGAAGTCTAAGATTGAACGAATTTCAAAAGAAACAAAACAATGTTGGAATTCTAAGGCCGACATTCCCCAAAAAGATAACTTAATACAATCTTTATAATCAGAGAAGAAAACTAGATACCGATCATGGCATGAGACCCTAACCATCAACCAAACCCTTGAAACCTTATATCATAGAAACACCAGTTCAAAGAGATAAAGCACAGAGCAAGTCATAATCCCGAACCAACCTGGAAAACGCAAAACGAAGCATAGTATCAGCAGGACGCCGCTCTCTATTGACTGCATGCCAAATGAAGGTTTAAGAGTAGCAGAGAGCTTACCTACACAGGAAGCCAATGGTTACAACCAAACAACCGTTGCAGTCTAATATTCATATACAAAAACCATGGAGGTAAGTGGGTTCCCTAAGTAAGAGCTGGACCACCCTTGTTGTATCAATGAAACCTGCAAGTACATTAGCAAATTTAGTGAAAAGTGACAATGGATAAGGACCTTGAATTTTTTTTAATGTAAACCATGGATTACCATCTTCTACCGCAGAGTCAACCCACTCCACACTAGTCTTCGAATCCATAAAAAGGGCATCGCATCTTTTCTAGATTATCCCAGGAACCCGTCAGACACCTGCTCAAATCTTGACAGTGCATCCAACTTACACTAAGTGATTCAATGGTAGCAACAATCAAAATCACAAGGCACCTGGAGTGGTCGGTCACAAGTCTGCCACAGAAATGCACCAGGTCACTGCAGTAGAGTTGAAAGCTGAGTCGAACAAGGAGAAAATGAACCTCACTCAGCGCTGGGAGAAACATTATATCTCCACGCCAAACCGGATGGATTAGGACTATAGAACTTAGTAGATCCAATGATGGGTGGAAGACCATGTGGGAAATCTCAAGCTCCTTCCGGAGGACAGTAGTTATGCACATTAATGTCGCAATAGATGGCTAGCTCGGTGGTGTACAATTTAGGTTGGAGAGACCCTCGGGGCACTCCTGCCTTAATGAGGAGGGGCCTACCCAAGGACATGAGGATCAAAACCAGTAAATGCAGGCATAGCTTGGCAGCCCATGTGGAGCTCCAGCAAGGAGGCCAAGCAGCACTACCACTTTTTCGACCCTAAACCCTTACCAATCACAATCCAATAGTGCCAAATCATTAATATATTTTGTATCAATTTTGATATATGCAGGATTTCGTGGTATATATATGCTTGATATGGCATAATAATTACGATTTAAAGGGCTCAATAGTATAAGGATGAGGATCCATTTTGTCAGTAGGTTCATGACTAAAGTCCTAAATAATTTATTTTTTTTAATTTTATTATTAGTTCTACTAAAATTTTGTTACAAATGGTATCAGATCCCAAGCTTACATACTAATACTTCTGGGTCATTTAACAGTCAATTAAGTTAGGATACTTAAGCATTAATGAAAGAAAAATAAACTGAGTGATGTTGAATATGAACATAGAGTGAGAGTGTGAAAATTGAAGACAACACCAACATACAATGCGGAGGAGCCCCAGATTGCCAAAACAACCTAAAATGCCTTATGTGGAGGCCAACCCAGAATTATGGGTACAAGTGGGAGAAGAATCGTGACAGGCTAATGCTACCCTACTCGAAACAGTACAGCAATTGTGGGCATAGATGATGAACTTATGGACGGACAATGAATGGTTAAGACAGGAACAGGAGAAGATCCTTAAAAGTTTGTCTGACCGACCAAAATCAATGGGGGCTAGAAACTAGTACAGAAAATAAGGAAAGGACCCCAACTGCCCATAATGGGGAAGATAATGCAAAGTCCATGGAAGGCCATAAGAAGGATGATGAAGGATGTTCAGATAACATTTCTAATCAAAGAAAGACAAAAAGACAGAAGACAGAGCTACAAGGTGAGTTCAAGAAAATCAAACCCTTGTTGTTTGAAGGAGAGTCAGAGGAAGCAGTAGAAGCTTGGATGATAGACATGGGAAAATATTTCTAGAGTTATGAATATACCAATAAGCTTAAAGCATGACTGGCATTTTACCAATTGTGGGGAAAGGCCACCCTCTGGTGGGAGGAAATTAAAACCGTAAGAAAGATTGATGAGGAACAAGTGATGTGGAAAGAATTCTAGAAACATTTTAAAGATAAATATCTAATGGAATGTTACTATGACGAAAAGACAAAAGAGTTCCATGAGTTAAGGCTAGGAACCTTGACCATCGATGAATATGTTAAATGGTTTACTTCCCTGCTGCTATACGCCCCATACATGAAAGAGGAGAAAGCTAAAATTCAATGGTTTATTAGCAGTTTGCCCAACTTCATGAAGGAAAAACTAGAATTTGATTATCCTAGAACAATGGATGATGCAGTATGAAAGGCCCGCATCTGTTATCAGCAGATGAAGCAGAAAAATGAAGGTTCTAAAGGACCTATCAACAAGAAAATGAGAAACTTACCACCAAATAAGTAGTAGAAAGTTATGAATGGTAGGAATAATTAGCAAAAGCCTTTTGGGAAATTTACAAGAAATCTTCCCAGAACTCATACATACTCAGAAAATAGACAACCTGAAGGAGTTAGCAGAACTGCCATGGAACATCCACCAAAGCCACCACTGCAATGTTGGGGATGTGGGGAAGCACACTATTACAAAAACTACCCACACAAAGCTCGAGCTAAACAAATTTCGAACATGCAAGAAGCTTCTATGGTAGGGGATATCGTAAGGAGCATGCCCAGAATTAATGTTTCCTTGGACGATCATCAAGTGGAATACTAGCCTACCATGATCAAATGTGAAGGTATGATTGTTGATCAACCTAATTTTGTTTTGTTTGATCCTAATGCTAGCCTAAACTACGTTAGTCCTAAAGTGGTAGAAAAGCGCCATTTGCAAAGCAATAAATTTAAATAGTCTTGGCTAGTTCATCTAGTCACCGGAACAAAAAGGGAAGTGTCTACAACGACAGAAAATTGCCCTATAACAGTTTCAGGACAACCCATTCAGGTTAATCGAATATCCTTCCCCTGGGTTCATATGATGTATTAATAGGGATGGATTGGCTAGAAGGTCACTGGTCTCTGGTGGATTACAAAGAAAAGTTTGTAAGTTATCTTACCGAGTCAGGACAATGAAAAGAAATTCAAGGAATCAAGAAAAATATCATATTACATCCTATTACAACTAACCAACTTGGAAGGTGCATAAGGAAAAGTTGTTAGATATATGTTGTCCAGGTTGGGTACAACAATGACAAAAATACAATGACCTCCTTAGAGAATATCCTTGTAATTCAGGAGTTCATAGTCGTATTCCTTGAATCCATTCATGGGTTACCGCCAAGACATGATATTGACTTTACACTTGAGATAGTGCCCAGAGCAGACCCTATTTCGAAAGTCCCCTATCGTATGAGAATTCCTGAGTTAACAGAACTTAAAATGCAGCTTCAGGAGCTTTTAGATAAAGGGTACATTCTCCCAGCATGTCCCCTTGGGGAGCCCCTATTTTATTTGTTCGGAAAAAGGATGGAACCTTAAGACTATGTCTTGATTATCGCCAACTAAATAAATCAACCATCAAGAATAAGTACCATTTACCTCACATCAATGATTTATTTGATCAAGTGTAGGGAGCTAGCGTGTTCTCAAAAATCGATTTAAGGTATGGTTACCACCATATCAGAATAAAAGATGAAAATATCTACAAAACCACATTCCTAACTTGTTATGGACACTACAAGTTCATGGTACTGCCTTTTGACCTTTCCAACGCTCTAGCCACTTTCATGAGTCTAATGCACGACATTTTCCAGCCATTTCTAGATAAATTTGTACTGATTTTTATCATGATATACTCATCTATTCAAATAATCGGGAGGAACATGAAAAACACTTGAGGACAGTTTTACAGATCTTACGAAATAACCAGCTATATCCAAAGTTTAGTAAGTGTGACTTTTATAAAAATGAAAACCAGTACTTAGGCCATGTTATATCAGTAGAAGGAATAGTGTTGGATCCAGAGAAGATTAAAACTATTATGGAATAGACCACACCGAAAAATGTTGTTGAGATAAGGTCCTTCTTGGTCTTGGCAGGATATTACTAATGATTTATTAAAAACTTTTCGAAAATATCCTTCCCAATGACTTCACTTCAGAAAAAGGGGCGTGCATTTCATTGGACAGTGGAATGTCAGCAAAGCTTTGAGTAACTAAAACAATTACTTACCACCACTCCAGTGCTAAAAGTAGCAGATCTGGAACAATCTTTTGTAGTATGCATGGATGCAAGCAAAGAGGGTGTAGGTGGAGTATTAACTCGAGAAGGAAAGGACATTTCCTCTGAGTCACACAAACTGAAAGATTATGAACAACACTGTTGTGCTTATGATCTAGAGCTGACCACGGTAGTACATGCATTGAAAATGTGGCAACACTACCTTCTAGCGAAGAAATTTATGCTATTAAATGATCACAACAACTTGACCAATTTCTTTAATCAGTCTAGTTCAAATGCACGATAGGCTAGGTGGACCACATTCTTGAGCGAACTTGACTTTGGCATGAAGCACCTCAAAGGAAAAGAAAATTGGGTAGCGGATGCCTTGAGAAGAAAAGTACATTGCATTTATGAGGTGCATTTCAGTCAAGCACGGTCTAACCGACCAGAGGTTATTCAAGAGGCAGCCCTTAAAGATCCAAAATATGCATTTTTATGGCAGCAAGCTTTGAAAACTAAAGCAAAAGGGGAGCAGTGTGAGTATGCAATTAACCCCGACAAATTGTTAACTTTCAAAAGTAGGATTTATATTCCTAACCAAAACTCTGTGAAGCAGATGTTATTAGACGAGTTTCACAAAAAGCCTTACGATGCTCACCCAGGATACCAGAAACTGTATTCAGCTACCAAGAAAAGTTATTTCTGGCCAAGCTTAAGAAAAGATGTGGCTGAATATTTATCCAAATTCTTGGAGTGTCAATTGGTGAAGACAGGGAATCAACATCCTACGGGTCTGCTGCAACCATTACCCATTCCGAAATGGAAATGGGAGACAATCAGTTTAGATTTTATCACTGGATTACCTCATACAAAAAGGCAACATGACTCCATCATGGTTGTGGTGGACAAGCTAAGTAAAACTACTCATTTCATTATGGTAAAATCCACCTACAAAATGGTGGAGATTGCAAATATATTTATGAGAGAAATCTTCCGACTACATGGAATTCCTCGAGTGGTGATCTCTGACAGAGATATAAAATTTACATCTGCCTTCTGGAAAACTCTTTTCATAAGGTTGGGTACCCAAATCCATTTCAGCTCTGCCTACCATCCTTAGACAAATAGTCAAATATAGCGAGTGAATCAAGTCTTGGAAGACATGTTGAGAATGTTTGTAATGAAACAACCACGGAAATGGGAGGATTACCTACACTTGGTAGAATTTTCCTGCAATAATGGTCATCATGAATCCTTAGGTATGAGCCCTTTCGAAGTACTATATGGAAGAAAGTGTCGGGTACCTACGGAGTGGAACAATCCATATAATAAACTAGTGTTGGGCCTAGATATGTTATCAGAGATGGAGACCATCATTAAGAAAGTTCACTAGAATTTATTGGCGGCTCAAGATAAACGAAAGGTGTACGCAGATAAGAAGAGGACTCATAAATACTTCTAGGTGGGGGATCACGTGTATCTAAAGGTTAAACCCCGGAAGAGCACTTTACAATGGAAAGGTTGTGCCAAGTTGGAACCTCGATACTGTGGACCATTTTAGATTTTAGAGTGGATTGGGCCCGTGGCATATAAGATAGCACTTCCAGGCCACATCTAAGTCCACAATGTATTTCATGTATCCTTATTAAAAAAAAATACAATTATGACCCTCGACAGATTATTAGCTGGGAAAGCATTCAGTTAACAAGCATATAGAAGCAATATGTTAAGATTGTTGTTAGGGGATTTTTTCTGACAACTGTTTGTGAATGTGTAGGTAGACCCTGAGGGGGAATTTCTGGCAGAGCCTCTTCGTATCCTTGATTGGAGTGAAACCACCTTGCGGAGGCGAGCCATCATCCAAGTTAAAGTGCAGTGGAAACACTTTGACCTGAATGAGGCGACCTAGGAAGAAGACGAAGCCATGCGAAAAGCTTATCCTGCACTATTTACATAGAGGAAGAACACCAGGGACTATGTTCCTCTCAAGGGGAGGGCGCTGTAACATACAACGATACATCATAAATGGCTTTACCAAGTTTAATTATTATTGTTAATTTTATTTCTGTTTTTATATGAATTATTAAATTACTGGGCTGAAAATCCAAAACCAATGTTGTTGACTATTAATTAAAATATCAAGGATCAGTTTGTTAAAATACTAAAGAAACAGTTGAAATAACTTCTGAGAACAGTTACAATTGTTCCTTCACCATTTTCCATTAAGGGGAAAAATGGCAGAACCTTGTTAGGGGTTGGAGGAACTGGACTGTGTGGAATTCTTCCCTGAGCTGGACAAGACTTAACTAATGGGAAAGAAATTGTAATAATAGCTGTGGGGTACAAGGCTTGAGGCTGGACTGAGTCCTGATGCCCAAGGTGCCAAATTGTTCATCATTGTCAGAGGTGGAAGAGCTCAGAGGGAGGAATCTTGATGTAATTGCCAGTTCCGAGGCTGGGTGGTGAGACCTTCCTAAAATCAAATTTATATGGAATAATAAGGAAATAGATAAGCGTTATAACCATTCATTCAATATTAGTAGCAAGGATAGATTCATATTGTTATAGTAGCAAAGTACATTGATAGACTAGCAAAGGTAGATAACATTTATTGATTTCTGATTAGAATAGAGAATTTTGTCTTAATTATATATGAACAGGTATTGACTCACAAACTAAATATGCTAAGAAAGGAAAATATTTTAGTTCACTGTTATTTCTAGCAAATAGTTTCATGATTATTTTCTGGAAATCATTGCTAAGAAACAGTAAACCTATACTATTCCTAGTCCTCCAGTAAATCTTATATAACGCTGAAATTGCAATCCATGGACGAACACAAATACTACATAAAATTTATAGATCAATTATTAAACTACATTCTGGTAATATTCCTTATTTCTTATCAGAAGAAATAATTCATAAGATTATAAACAGAGATCATCGTTATAGTTGACATCCATAATAACGACAGTCAAGGGTTTAACAGTTCCTTGACGAATCCCGGAGGGAAATCATCCAGAACCTAGTACCCAGGAGCAATAGAACCAAAATATTTGAATTCTTAATAAGGTAATATATTAAACAAGCACGATATAAAAGAGAAGAACATATAAGTACCAGAAACCAGCATGTTAGCTCACTATATAATTTTACGATTGAACGGAAATCACAGAAACATCAAAATCCTTCATATTAAAAATTGATGATAAATCAAGTCTATCATTTCATAAACCGAATTAACCATAGTCAAGTTTCGACATTAAAATCCTTACTGCAACTTAAGAATAGATAAATACTTTGAAGTCGTGCCTAGAAATGTCCGACTAGCCTCTTTAGAGGTAGGACAAGTTTAAGATTGAACAAATTTCAAAAGAAACAAAACAATGTTGGCATTCTAAAGCCGACAATCCCCAAAAAGATAACTTAATACAATATTTATAATCAGAGAATAAAACTAGATAACGGCTGTGGCCTAAGACCCTAACCATCAACCAAACCCTCGAAACCTTATATCATAAAAGCACCAGCTCGAAGAGCTAAAGCATAGAGCAAGTCATAATCTCGTACCAACCTGGAAAATGCAAAAGGAAGCATAGTATTAGCAGGACGCTACTCTCTATCGACTGCATGTCGAACAAAGGTTTAAGAGCAACAAAGAGCTTACCTACATAGGAATCCAAGGCTTACAACTGAATGACCACACCAGTCTAATATTCATATACAAAAACCATAGAGGTAAGTGGGTTACTTGAGTAAGAGTTGGACCACCCTCGCTGTGGCAATGAAACCTGCAAGTACATTAGCAACTTTAGTGAAACACGACAATGGATAAACACCTTGAATGTTTTTTAATATGAACCATGGCTTAGCTTCTTCTGCCACAAAGTCGACCCGCTCCGCAATGGTCTTCAAATCCATAACAAGGGAATCACACCTATTCCAAATTATCCCAGGAACCCGTCAAACACCTGCTCAAATCTCGACAATGCATCCAGCTTACACTGAGTGATTCAATGGTAGAAGCAATCAAAATCACAAGGCACCTGGACTAGTCGGTCACAAGCCTACCATAACAATGCACCAGGTCACTGTAGCAAAGCCAAGAGCCGAGTCGAACGAGGAGCAAATGAACCTCACTCAGTGTCAGGAGAAACGTTATACCTCCCCACCAAAACGAATGGATCACAACCGTAGAACTTAGCAGATCCAATGATGAATGGACAACCAGGTGGGAAATATCGATACCCTTCCAGAGGACAGAAGTTATGCACATTAATGTCACAACAAATGGCCATCTTGGTGGTGTACAATTTAGGTTGGAGAGACCCTCAGGGCACTCCTGCCTTAATGAGGAGGGGCCTACCCTAGGACGTGAGGATCGAAACCAGTAAATGCAGGCACAACTTGGTGGCCCATGTGGAGCTCTAGCAAGGAGGCCAAGCAGCACTACCATCGTTTCGGCCCTAAACCCTTACCAATCATAATCCAATAGTGCCAAATCATTCATATATTTCGTATCAATTTTTGATATATGTAGAATTGCGTGGTATATATATGTTTGATATGGCATAATAATTAGCATTCAAAGGGCTCGGTAGTATAAGGATGAGGATCCATTTTGTCAGTAGGTTCATGATTAAAGTCCTAAGTAATTTTTTTTTTATTTTATTATTAGTTCTAGTAAAGTTTGTTTTTTTAATTAATTACTTTAATTTTGCAAAAAAATAAATAAAAACACAAAAAAAGATATAATAATTTTACAAAAATAAATAAATAAAAAGGAAAAAAAGATAACATACCTACCTTCATATGAGCCTCTCGAAGGTTGGTGGGGTAGTTGGCTATATTGGTTTGAATGTTCCATGCTTCAATTGCTCGATCAACCTCCAATACTCTTTGTCATGCCCCCAATTCTTTTTTCATTTAATTGGTCGGGCGCAGCACCGCCTAAGTAATTAACATGTTCCATTGTTATCTTACTTTATGAACTACGCCTTAACATTCATCTTCATTCATGAATAACATAGCATTAATGTGCAAAATCCATTAACATTTTAAACATCAACAATAGACATCCATAGAACAGTAGGAGAACACAATCATATGCAACAAGAATTTTTTATTATATAAGTATGAGAAATTTTACAATGACTGGGAGCTAGGCTCCACCGGCGTTACAACCGAGTCAGGCACCCACTCGTGCACAATTGCACGGTGGTCTCTCCCTCCAACCAATCAACATACAACACACGATTTCCTTTGTCAAGGCGGGCGGGCGCACCCGTGCATGACCCTCACCCGAGATACAACCCAGACTCAATCAAGAAACTTGGCGGGTGGGTGCCCTCACACGCCCACCACCTGTGCCTTCAACCGAATCAAACCTCGTGCCAAGATTGCGTATAACCATGCCCGGCGAGCGGGCGCATAGACCTGCACCTCACTGCGGCTATACTACCCTTTGCTCGCACCTTCGCTTGAATGATCGAAGTCCGAGTGCAATGCTCAAATGTCATGCCATCGTTGCATATATATATGGTTTGTGAATGGTGGTCATGCCA
Source organism: Pinus taeda (assembly GCA_000404065.3). Taxonomy (NCBI): domain Eukaryota; kingdom Viridiplantae; phylum Streptophyta; class Pinopsida; order Pinales; family Pinaceae; genus Pinus; species Pinus taeda. The sequence continues at coordinate 49,823 of APFE031331055.1, read as the reverse complement.
CTTGGCTGACCCACCATTCAAGCTCAACCACCGCGTTCGAAACAACATCGCGCCCTTATGTAAGTCGACCCACCCATGGCACGGGACCGCCCACCAACATTAGTCCTCATTTGTCTTTCGCTTTGGTTGGCTTCATGGTACGAGTTTCCCAACTCGCCCATATAAATGCACAAGACACCCAACTCGCCTGCATAAGTATGCCTCACCCTCGGTTGCCTTATGCTTTTTCGTATGACTTTGCTACTTCGCACGATGGGAGGGTGCGCCTGATTGATTCGCCAACCACAGGGCATTACATCCTCCCCCACTCGACATTGTTGTCACCCTCGACAATCCCAACCTCCTCAGTAGCTTCCTGTCATACTTCTCAATCTTCTTTTTCCATCTCCAAAGTGAGTCCTTCGTTTCCTAGCTTTCCTCCTCCGGTGCATTCTTCCATCTGACAAGAAATTCCCGTTTCATGTGGCAATCAATCCCTGTAGTTATGAAGCTCAAAATCTTCTCCAACTCCAAGTCTGTCTTGTCCACAATCCCGGCTAGTCCTCTCAGTGGTTCAGCTCCCTCTAGATGATCAGCATCAAGTCTGCATCTCTTCAACTGACTCATGTGAAAAACTGAATACTTCATGTGCATATGGTGTGGAAGCTCCAACTCATAAGCAACTTCCCCCACTCTCTTCTTCACTCGGAATGGTCCCTCATACTTCCATGTCAGTTTACTTGTAGTCCCCTTAGGTGGCTGAAACTACTCCCCGGTAATCCTGAGAAACACCATATCTCCCACACTAAAGTGTACATCCCGTCTTCCTCTGTCTTCCCATTTCTTCATTCTCCTTGCAACTTCGTGCAAGCACAACCGTGCCAGCTCCAAGGTCTCATCCCAAGCCTTCATGAATTTCTTCAGATGAGGACTTCTCAAAAAACCTCTTGTCGCTACAGTATGCGGTGTGACTGGCATCTATCCATTTACTAACTCAAATGGACTGTACCCCGTCGCAAAACTCTTTTTAATGTTGTAGCTAAACTAAGCAACATCCAAGAGTTCAGGCCAATTCTTCTGATCAACCATCACATAATTTCTCAAGTAATCCTCCAGCAGTGCATTGATCCTCTCGATCAGTCCGTCTGTCTGCGAATGGTAGCTCGAACTCATCAACAATTCTATCCCGACTAACTTGAACAATGTGGTCCAAAATCTGCCTGTAAAACGCGGATCTCGGTCCGACACGATGCTTAATGGCATCCCCCAATACTTCACTATGTTCTTAAAGAACAACTCCGCAATCCACTCGGTTCCACAAGGCATCTTTGTTGGAACAAAGACGACATACTTGGAAAAATGATCAACCACGACCATAATCCCATTATACCCCTGAACCTGTGGCAATTGAGTGATGAAGTCCATCGAGACACTCATCCATGGTCTCTCAGGAATCGGTAAAGGCTACAACAGACCTCCTTGCCTCTGCTTATCCGATTTTTCCTGCTAACAAATGATGCACGTATGTACATATTCCTTTACATCCTCCCGCATCTTCTCCCAAAAGAATCCTCTCTCCAGCAATGCCAAACAACGATGCTGCCCTGGGTGGCTAGCCCACGGTGAGTCGCGGCACTCCTTCAAAAGGTGTCTCTTGATTCTAGATGACCTTGGAACATAGATTCGGTTTCCAAAGAACAAGAACCCATTTCGTAGAAAGAACTTTCATGTCTTCCCCTCCTTTATCTGCTTCACTATATTCTGTGCCAAAGTATCAGTCTCAATACTTTCCTTGAGCTTATTCTGCATCTCTTATGACATCTGAACTCGACTCCTACTCCTTTCTGCCTGGTCTTCTCCTTCCAATGCTACAAGTTGTCCCTTCTTGCTAAGGGAATTTGCTACGACATTGTGTCTTCCAAGTCTATACTCAATAGTCATGTCGAATTCTGCCAAGAAGTCCTACCAACAAACTTGCTTCACAGAAAGCTTTGGTTGTGATGTAAAATAACTTGCTGTAAAGTTGTTAGTCTTGACAACAAACGGCTTCCCAATCAGGTAATGCCTCCACACATGAACACAGTGAATGATTGCAGTCATCTCCTTCTCATGGACCAAATACCTCCGTTATCTATCTTGCAACTTCCAACTCTCATACGCCACCGAATGCCCATCTTGCATAAGAACCCCTCCTATGGCAAAATCTAAAGCATTTGTGTGTACCTCAAATGGTCTCTCGAAGTCAGGCAACTTTAGTATCGGTGATGTAACCATCCTCCTCTTCAAGTCATCAAATGCCTCTTGACATTTATCCATCCAATTCCATCTCTTGTCTTTCTTCAATAGGTCTGTCAGTGATGAAGTTACCTTGGAGTACGCCTCTACAAACTTTCGCTAGTAGTTGGTCATGCCCAAAAGCACCCTCATCTCATGGACATTCTTCAGTTCAACCCAGTCCTCGATCGCCTTCACTCTGCTCAGCTCCATTCGTATGTATCCTTGACCAACTATATGCCCAAGGAACGGAATCTTGGTCTAAGCAAACACACACTTAGACTTCTTCAAGAACAACTGATTTTCCCTCAGTGCCTCTAACACCATCGCCAAGTGCTTCTTATGATCCTCAATGTTGTCACTGTACACCACTATATTGTCCAAGTACACTACTACGAACGAATCCAAGTATGGTCATAGGACATCATTCATCAAAGTGCAAAATGTAGTAGGAGCATTGCACAACCCGAATGGCATAACAAGGAACTCAAAGCTACCATACCTTGTTACTATCACGGTCTTCTTCTCGTCTCCTTCAGCTATCCGCACCTGATAATACCCATGCCTCAAGTCTAGCTTGGAAAACACTCAGGCTTTCGCAATATTGTCAAAGCAATCAGCAGCCAATGGCAAAGGATATTTGTTCCTTACCGTCTGCTTGTTCAATGCATGGTAATCACAACACATCTGTAGCTCATTCGAATCCTTCTTTCGCTAGAACAATACTGGAGCTCCATAGTGGGACCTTGAAGGTCTGATGAAACCTGCATCAGCTAACTCCTTTAACTGTCGTTTTAATTCCTCCAACTCAGGTCCTGACAACCGGTAAGGTGCTTTAGCCGGAGGTTGGTTTCCTGGCTCAAGATCAATGCTATGGTCCACTGCACGTCTTGGTGGAAGCTTCTTTGGTAGCTCATCAGGCATCAAATCTGCATATTTGGCCAGTACCTCAGAAATCTCGGCTGGAATAGGCGTCCCCACTCCATCACCTTCAACTCCCTTGAACATCACCGCATATGTCTCCATATCTGACTCCTTCATAGCCTTCTCCAAACTTAGTGCAGAAACATGTTGCACCTTGACTTCCCTTCTTTGCCTATGAGTGGGCAAAGTCCAAGTTTGTGACTGTCCAACCAGCACCACCTCATCACAAAAGGGGACAACGATTGCCTTGTTGCCCTTCAAGAAATCTTGCCCCAATATCATATCGAAGTCATTCATCTTCATCACTGTGAAGTCCAACTAACCCTTCTAGTCTTTTATCTACACAGGCACTTCGTGTGCCAAACCCACCACTTTAGCTCTAGAGTTCACCGCCTTGACTTCCACATTCGATGGAAAGATCATCAGTCCAACCTCTTTTGCTAACCGTGTCATCATAAAGTTATGAGTGGCCCCTGTGTCCACTAGAACTTGAATGGTCTTGCCATGAACCATCAAGTCCACGAAACCCAGACTGTTAATCCACGATTTCTCCATAACTTTTCCCTACATACATGTCTGTTCTCTGCATCCATCATCATACACCGGCTTCACTACCTGTGAACCTGCTCTAATACCACCTGTCACGCCCCCAATTCTTTTTTCATTTAATTGGCTGGGTGCAGCACCACCTAAGTAATTAACATGTTCCATTGTTATCTTACTTTACGAACTATGCCTTAACATTCATCTTCATTCATGAATAACATAACATTAATGTGCGGAATCCATTAACATTATAAACATCAACAATAGACATTCATAGAACAACAGGAGAACACAATCATATGCAACAAGAATCTTTTATTATATAAGTATGAGAAATTTTACAATGACCGGGACCTAAGCTCCATCGGCGTTACAATCGAGTCGGGTGCCCACCTGCGCACGACCGCATGGTGGTCTCTCCCTCCAACCGATCAACATACAACACACGAGTTCCTTTGTCAAGGCGGGTGGACGCACCCGTGCACGACCCTCACCCGAGATACAACCCAAACTCGTTCAAGAAACTTGGCGGGCAGGCGCCCTCACACGCCCACCACCCGCGCCTTCAACCGAATCAAACCTCGTGCCAAGACTGCGTATAACCATGCCCGGTGGGTAGGCTCATAGACCTGCGCCTAGCTGTGGCTATACTACCCTACGCTCGCACCTTCACTTGAATGATCGAAGTCTGAGTGCGATGCTCAAATGCCATGCCATTGTCACATATATATATGGTTTGTGAACGGTGGTCGTGCCACCTGGCCGACCCACCGTTCAAGCTCAACCACCGTGTCCTCCAAACAACACTGCGCCCTTGTGTAAGTCGGCCCGCCCATGGCGCGGGACCACCCACCAACATTGCTCATCGTTTGTCTTTCTCTTTGGTCAGCTTCATGGTGAGAGTTACCTAACTTGCCCATATAAATGCACAAGACACCCAACTCGCCCGCATAAGTATGCCTCACCTTCAGTTGCCTTATGCTTTTTCACATGACTTCGCTACTTCGCATGGTGGGAGGGCGCGCCTGGTTGACTCGCCAACCGCAAGGCGTTACACTCTTGGTCGAGCTACCTAAACACTCTCAATCGAGCTCTCAAATGTCTGGCGATTTGTGCAAATGACACACTGAAATGGATATTTAAAAAAAATGGTTCTATTGAGCCATAAAGTTAGATTGAGGGTATGTTTTTAACACTCAACAAGCTATTTTTTAAGCCCGAGAAATTCCATCGAGCCTTTTTTTTCCACCTAAACACACCCTCTTTTGCAAAAAAGTGTAACGCCACTCCATTCTTTCACCTAACAACATTCAAATATTTAATCATATGAACTATAATATATATATATATAATATATATATATAATATATAAATATTATACTATAACTTTAAAGAACACACCGAATAATCATTAATCTCGAGAGCCTGAATAGAACCAGACCTCCCAATCAGCATATACCTACAAGCCCGATAATTCAACCAATTAAGAGCTATATATATATATATATATATATAATATATATATAATATTATATATAATATATATAATTGTTTATCTTCTTGAAATGACGATGATTAACATCTAGTAATATCTATATTGATTGCTAATATTTCTTTTAGACCTAAAAAAAGTAAGATATTAGTGAGAATTATTTAACATTTTATTTTTACAAAAGAAAGTGAGATAAATGTTTCTAAATCATGATAATTTTGTTGACCTCCAAAAT
>APFE031331055.1:0-33207 GCA_000404065.3 Pinus taeda | reverse complement strand
TGCAATTTTTTGGAAGCTTTTCGGGGGGATTTTTTGGGTCTAATTTCTTTAAAATCTGGTCAGAATTCATTGAAATCACAAGTTTGATGGGTAACCCCCTACACAATAGAAGTTCCCTAAAGGTTTTTTATGGTGTTAATCAAAAAACTAGTTTCAATAACACAAATCAAGATTTAACCACAAATTTTTATATCGGATTCAGGCACATGAAACTCCAAAAAGTCCCACTAAAGACAACTCCATTATATTATCTTTATAATTTTAATAATTAACAATATAATATAAAATTCCTTTGAGATTATTCAATAATCCCATTCACTTATTAAAAACATACTAAGTTTAAAACAATATAAAAAAACAAACTATTATTTACTTTATAAAAAATAATAAAAATAAATAAAAAATCTTAAAAAAAAATAAAAATTAATTAGTTGTGGGATAGGACATGTTGGTCAATTTGTAACATACAACCATACATCATAAATAGTTTTACTAAGATTAATCATTACTATTAATTTTATTTCTGTTTTTATATGAATTATTAAATTACTCGGCTGAAAAGCCAGTTGTTGAACATTAATTAAAAGATCAAGGATTGGTTTGCTAAAAGACTAAAGAAATAGTTGAAATAACTTCTGAAAACATTTACAACTCTTCCTCCACCATTTTCCTTTAAGAGGAAAAAGGGCAGAACCTTGTTGGAGGAACTGGACAACAAGACTTAACCAATGGGAAAGAAATGGTAATAACAGCGGTGGGGTACAAGACTTGAGGCTAGACTGAGTCTTGATGCCCAAGGTGCCCAACTGTTCATTAGTCAGAGGTGGAAGAGCTTGGAGGGAGGAATCTGGATGTAATTGCCAATTCCGAGGCTAGGTGGTGAGACCTTCCTAAAACCAAAGTTATATGCAATAATAAGGAAATAGATAAGTGTTATAACCATTCAATCAATACTAGTAACAAGAATAGATTCATACCATTATAGTAGTAAAGTACATTGATAGACTAGCAAAGGTAGATAACAATTATTGATTTCTGATTAGAGTAGAGAATTCTGTCTTAATTATATATGAACAGATATTGACTCACAAACTAAATATGCTAAGAAAGGAAAATATTTTGGTTCACTGTTATTTCTAGTAAATAGTTTAATGATTATTTTCTGGAAATCATTGCTAAACAACATTAAACCTATACTATTCCTAGTCCTCTAGTAAATTTTATATAACGCTGAAATTACAGTCCATGGACGAACACAAATACTACATCAAATTTACAGATCAGTTCTTAAACTACATTCTGGTAATCTTCCTTATTTCTTATCAGAAGAAAAAATTCATAAGGTTATAAACAAAGATCATTGTTACAGTTGACATCCATAATAACGATAGTCAAGGGTTTAACGGTTCCCGATGAATCCCGAAGGGAACTCATCCAAAACCTAGTACCTAGGAGCAGCATAACCAAAATCTAAATTCTTAATAAGGTAATATATTAAACAGGCACGATATAAAAGAGAAGAACATATAAGTACAACATTCTAGCTCACTGTATAATTTTACGATTGAACTGGAATCACAGAAACATCAAAATCCTTCATATTAAAAATTGATGAGAAAGCAAGTCTGTCATTTCATAAACCAAATTAACCATAGTCAAGTTTCGACATTAAAGTCCTTACTGCGACATAAGAATAGATAAATACTTTGAAGTGTGCCCAGAAAAGTCCGAATAACCTCTTCAAAGGTAGGGCAAGTCTAAGATTGAACAAATTTCAAAAGAAACAAAACAGTGTTGGCAATCTAAGGCTGACAATCCCCGAAAAGATAACTTAATACAATCTTTATAATTAGAGAAGAAAATTAGATAACGGCCGTGGCCTGAGACCCTAACCATCAACCAAACCCTCGAAACCTTATATCATAGAAACACCACCTTGAAGAGCTAAAGCACAGAGCAAGTCATAATCCTGGACCAACCTGGAAAACACAAAACGAAGCACAATATCAGCAGGATGCCGCTCTCTATTGACCGCATGCCGAATGAATGTTTAAGAGCAATAGAGAGCTTACCTACACAGGAAGCCAAGGGTTACAACCGAACGACCACACTAGTCTAATTTTCATATACAAAAACCATGGAGGTAAGCGAGTTACCTGAGTAAGAGTTGGACCACCCTCGTTGTGGCAATGAAACCTGCAAGTACATTAGCAACTTTAGTGAAAAGTGACAATGGATACGGACTTTGAATGTTTTTGAATCTAAACCATGGCTTACCTTCTTCTACCGCGGAGTCGATCCGCTCCACAATGGTCTTCGAATCCATAACGAGGGCATCGCACCTGTTCTAGATTATCCCAGGAACCCGTCAGACACCTGCTCAAATCTCGACAATGCATCCAACTTACACTAAGTGATTCAATGGTAGCAACAATCAAAATCACAAAGCCCCTGGAGTGGTCGGTCACAAGCCTGCCACAACAATGCACTATAGGTCGTTGCAACAGAGTCGAGAGCTAAGTCGAACGAGGAGCAAATGAACCTCACTCAGCACCGGGAGAAACGTTATACCTCCATGCCAAACCGGATGGATCAAGATTGTAGAACTTAGTAGATCCAACGATGAATGGACGACCAGGTGGGAAATCTCAAGACCCTTATGGAGGACAATAGTTATGCACATTAATGTTGCAACAAATGGCCAGCTCGATGGTGTATAGTTTAGGCTAGAGAGACCCTTGGGGTGCTTCCACCTTAATGAGGAGGAGCCTGCCCGAGGACGCAAGGATCGAAACCAGTAAATGCAGGCACAACTTGACGGCCCATGTGGAGCTTCAGCAAGGAGGCCAAGTAGCACTACTGTCGTTTCGGCCCTAAACCCTTACCAATCACAATCCAATAGTGCCAAATCATTAATATATTCCGTATAAAGTTTGATATATGCAGGATTTCGTGGTATATATATGTTTGATATGGCGTAATAATTAACATTTAAAGGACTCGATAGCATAAGGATGAGGATCCATTTTGTCAGTAGATTCATGATTAAAGTCCTAAGTAATTTTTTTTTTCAATTTTATTATTAGTTATAGTAAAATTTGTTTACAAAAAGCTTATGACTGTTTAGACTGGGGATTCGTAAGATGCTTACTAGCGAAGATCGACCTAAATTCAAACTCTATTAGATGGATTATGGCATGCGTGGAAAATGTAAACTATGCTGTCATTATTAATGGTATGCCCTCTCCTTTTTTTCCAGCTGAAAGGGGTCTACGCCAAGGCTACCCCCTCTCTCCCCTTCCGTTCATCTTGGCAATGAACTCACTAAGCCTTCACATAAACAAGGCGGTCTCAGAAGAAAGATGCAAGCCCGTAAAGATCTGCAGGAATAACTTCATCTCGCACAATCTTTTTGTGGATGATGTTCTCATTTTTGCAATGCTATGCAGGGTATCGTGGATTTGCCTCAATGACATCCTTAAGAGATTCCAAAGAGCTACTGGATTATATATAAACATGGCTAAATCTATCCTCTTCCACAATGACAACAATTTGGAAATGGTCAAATGGATCTCTGAACTGTTTGGAATCGAGTCAAGATCGATCAAAGATGGCTTAAAGTACCTGGGTTTTTAGCTAAAAGCAAACAATTATTCTAAAGCAGACTGGCAGTGGTTGATAGACAGGTACTATAAGAAGATCTCGGCTTGGGAATACAGGTGTTTGTCATTAGCTGGAAGAGTTGTATTAGTTCAAGCTGTATTAACACAAATGGCTATTTACTGGGCTCATATTTTTTTCCTACCTGCTAGCATCATCCACAAAATGAATAAGATATCTGCTAATTTTATTTGGGGTGGTAAATCAGATCAGCAAAAATATCACCTTACTAAGATGGAAAAGATATCTATGCCCAAGAGTTTGGGAGGCTGGGGTTTACTGGATTTGAGGACTTTTGGCAAAGCTCTCCTTTGTAAATCTCTGTGGAGAGGAGTTTTCGGGGAAGGTCCGTGGAGCTCCACCATAAAAAAGAAATACATGAAAGGAAGAGGCATGGAATACTGGTTCAGGAAAGGTAGGATTGGAGCCAAATATGGCTCAGCTATTTGGCTCAGTTTTCGCAAGATTGAGAAATATTTTTTAAACAATTTGAAGTGGAGTTTGCAGATAGGCAACATAATTCTTATTGACATAGATCCCATAATGGGTGGTTGGGAAAGCATATCCATTCCAAGAAAGCTTCTTATTTTTTTCCACAGAAATGGTATTTTTACTTGGGACAAGCTCATAGCTGTGTGGCATGGTCCTATCCCCCTCTGGAAGGAGTCTACTGATTTTGGCATGCCAGCGTCACTGGCTAATCTGTGGAAGTCTGTAAAGGAATCGCTAGCTAGTTGTGGCTTTCATCGTTCATTGACAACTGACTTTCTGACCTGGGCAGTTCCAAAACCCTGTTTGCCGGCCCAAGTAAAAGATATTTAGAAGGATTTGATCGGATTAAATACTCCTCTCGCTAGCCCGTTTTTTCCTCCGCTTTTATGGAAGACAGGATGCCCTCCAAAGTTTATTTTGTTCTCATGGTTAGTGTTCCAAAATAAAAATCTGACATGGGAAAATTTGAGGAAAAGGAGTTGGCACGAACCGAGCAGATGTGCTATGTGTGAATTTTATGAAGAATCTAATTTTCACATGTTTTTCAAATGTCAATCTTCGTCGCAAGTCAGGCAAGATCTGGCAAACCTATATGGTTTCCCTCTCATTGATTTTGATTCAATCCAGGAAGCTTATGTTTGGTGGAACGGGCAGAGAGACTCATGGAGGCCCATGGTTATTATTGTCCCTTGGTACGTTTGGAAATGGAGAAACAACAAAATCTTCAAAGAATCAAGGATCCCCCTAAAGTCTATCGTGCAACAGATCATAGCAACCTTTGATGCTATGCCAATGAAGCATTCCAAAATGAAAAAAGGCAATAGTAAGGCGCAGGAGTGCATCAGCACAGGAACCCCATGTGCGTTTTTTGATGGAGCTGAACAACAAAATGTATGCGGATGTGGGGTTCACATCATAATGGACAAGGATCTTCAATACTTTATTTCTTGGAATGGAGGAAAGGGCACAAATAGTCTGGCTGAGGCGAGGGCTCTAGCTGGCCTTCTCGCTTTTTGTATTTTCTTTGATATTCAGGCTATTTCTATTTATGGTGACTCTAAATCTGTAATTGATCATGTCCTGGGGACGAGCCTCATCAGAAGCCCTCACCTAGTAGGCTGGATGGATTGGATCATGTTTTTTTGGGGTCTCATGAAAGACAAATCCATACGACACATCTGCCGTGCTCAAAATCAGCAAGCGGATTGCCTGTCAAAGGACGGTCTGCTTCTTGCCGCAGGTTCATGGTCTTTGAAGATAACTGATGGTGAGAATTCCTGCATTATCCAGGATTTCTCTATCCCTGGATCATAACTCCCCTATGGTGTTTCTCTCAGGTTTTTTCTTTATCATCTTTTTGCTGTTTTGTTTTTCTGGATAGGTCGAGGCATATAAATCCCTGTGATCAAAGACTCATATATGAAATGATTATGGCCTGTGATGCAAATATCTATGGTTCTCATATAAGATATGGTTTATGGTATGCGATACGTATATCAATGATATTTTGTACATCTCTGATGTTTTTTGTTACAGCTCTGACGTTTTTTCCTTCCCTCGGGGGGAATCGTTTTCTCAGTTTATGATATCGGATTTGTGTAAAAGATCCAGATCTATCAACTCCAGTGCGCTGTCTTATGTACTATCTAGACCTTTATATTCTCTCAATATAATGCATTGAAGCTTTTTCCTTTTGAAAAAAGTGTTCAAGTCATGAGTTTAAATCTTATAACTTATTCTAAAATTATAATGGCAACAGACATAAATCACCCCGTAAACATCATTATATGCTTTTACTTTGCCAATAAAATAAAAAGTAAAATTAAGTAATGAAGATATAGCCAAATAATTAATTTTAATATTCAATAATTAATAATTTAATTGGTATATCATTAATTACATTATTGTATAATTTAACTGTTACACATTAATTATAATATTAAAGATGTTTATACCCTTCCCAAATGAACAATCTACAAGGGACCATATCGTGTGAAACACACCATTTCATTGCTTAAGAACGCCACGGCAGACTCTTGGATATGGCAAACAGAAATGTTAATGGTTGACTTAATCTTCCAGAGATGGACAATATCAGCACGCTTGCAAATTACAATGGCAAGGTCAGCATTGACAGCCCATGTGGAAAAAATGCAACTTGAAGTTTGTCGACCCCATATACAACGAAGGACACTGGAAAGCGATCTGGGTTTGTTGTTGGTCAATACTCGGCGAGCAACCAGAACACACGGCAAATATTCTATAACTCTGCACGTCTGTGCGGGAAGACAAAGTCGATCCATTGACCTTGTCGTCGCTTTTACAAATTCCAACGAAGTGCCTGAATGGTGGTATATACCAAACATTTGTGGCGATATCCAAAATCAATTGCGACTAGTTGCAGCCAGGGTAGACAATTCCTCTAGTTTCATGGATGCAGCCAGGGTAGACAATTCCTCTAGTTTCATGGACATACTTGCAGCTCGCCACGCTCTTCTCCAATCCATGAAAGAAGCAGAAGAAATAAGCAAATCGCTGCAGAAATCCAACCTAAAACTCCTCCATATCCAGAGAAATACAGAAATTTTAGGGCGTGTCATGACACCTCTGTTATCCCAGTCCACAGAATTTGAGCACTTAGTAGGTTGCGTGGACCGAGCAATCGAGCCTGCTGATTACGTTCTTCAGGCCCTGCAATCCATTAGAGAAAAGGAAACCCTTCTCATGGGTAACCCGTTGAAAGATCTCCAGAAATATGCCAAAACAATGGCAGACTTAGAGGAGCAGCTAAGTTATATTAAACATAACTACCCCACAATGGTGGAGGCCTTGTTAGGAGCCTTTCATGCTGTAAGTGAGAACAGGATATCAGACAGCTATAGAATGCACACGCTCAAGGAAGCACTCCAAGGTCTGGATATAGATCCTCAGAGTTTCATAAAAATTGGGTCAGAAATCGTGGATTCAGCATTAGAAAAGCTTGAAACAGTATTCATGTCCATTCTAGTGAATAACACCAGTCCAATGGATCTCCAGGGTGAAAATTATACAGAAATGCAAGGGGATTTATTCCTGTTTGCGGACATGGAGGATGTGGGTTTGTTGCAAATGATTGCAGAGATTTTGCAGAGCTTTGGCAGAGCTAAAAGGTGCTTGAAGATTTATGGTTCGATTAGGATTGAGAGCATAAGAGCGAGCTTCAAGAGCATGGAAACTGATTATCTGAGATATAATTCTTCATCATCTATTGATAAGCTTGAGTGGACTGCTCTAGAAGACCATGTGGCAGAATGGTTGGAGGTGTTAAGGAAGACAGTGAAGGTCTTGGTTTCTTCTGAGAGGAAGCTCTGCAACAGGATTTTTCAGACATTTGATATTGAATTGTGGACAGATTTCTTTCAGAAATTGGTTTTAGGAAGCGGTATGAAAGCACTGATAGAGTTTGGAGAGGCCGTTGCCCTGAGCCAGAGAGAGCCTCAGAAGCTGTTCAAGTTGTTGGACATGGTTGAAGGATTGGAGAGATTGAAGGAGGACTTCGGGGTGGTTTTTGAAGGGCCCAGATGCCTGGAGATCAGGCTTCGGTTGAGTGAAATGGAGAAGCACTTGGTGCACAGTGCTTGTCAAGTTCTGTGGGACTTCGGGAAACAGGTAGAGGAGGATTCAGGGTTGTTTGTTGATGGGAGTCCACCAAAGCTTACAAGCTACGTTGTGAATTATCTCAAGTTTATGTTGACTGAATATGAGGAGGTTATGGCAATGGTCTGGGGAATGGAGAACAGCACAAGCCTTGCAGAGGCTGTTAGTCATGTGATGGATTCTTTGGAGCTGAGTTTGGAGACCAGAGCCACGGGATACAATGCATCTGGATTGTCACACATATTCCTCATGAATAATTATTGGTATATATTCAAGAGAGCCAGAGACAGCAAACTAGGGAATCTGTTGGGTGAGGCATGGCTAAAGCAGAGGAAGAGATTGGTTAACCAACATGTTTTGGGTTATGAAAAGGAAGTATGGGTTCCCCTGGTGAAGCTTTTGAACAGAGATGGACTGGCTGTGTCCAGTGGTGGAAAAGGAAGAGCCAGGGATTTGTTTAAGCAGAGAATCCGCTCATTCAATTCCGCATTTGAGAAGTTATATGAAGAGCACAAGAATTGGTTGATCTCTGATGAAGAGCTCAGAGAGGGCACCTTTACGAAAATCGAGCAAGCTGTAATTCCTGCTTACAGGAACTACATTGAAAATTTCAGCACATTTCTTGATCATTCTGCCAGTGAAAGCAAGCTTTTGAGATACACTCCAGAGCAACTCGGGTTTATGTTATCACATCTGTTTACACAGAGATCAAGTAGGACTGGATTGTCCAACTGAAATAAAGTAGATATTCCAGGCCGGGAAGGTCAGGGCTTAAACACAACCGCATGATTACTAGGCACCCTTATTCTTTTTGGTCAATTTGGAGGTCTCCGCTAATTACTTACAGATTTTTTATCATCACAACCTATCAAAGTACAAGCTTTTAATATAGGGTATGTGAGTGCTTGGGAAATTAATATTCAGATATTACATTTGGTGCAAAGCATGTAGTATTCTAGGCATTTATCGTCTTTAGCGGGCCCTGAGTTATTAGGTTTTCATTATCCAGCTAAGAGTATTGCAAATTATCCAATCTGCTAAGAGTGGATGCAATGCTACAATGTACTGTAAGTTATTTTGACAAAAAAAAGGGATAATTGAGTACATGGAATACTTGTAAACGGGATAACTGGATACATGGAGAACTTATGAGAGAGGGCTTCCGGATTCCAATATCAATGCTGTATCACTGTTCTAATGAGGAGATTATGTTCCTTTTTCATTTTGGGTAGCAGTGGCATAAATGTAAGATAATGTCCTCTCTATTGCTCTCATAGGCAAAAACAGAGAACTTAATCTTTTATTTTGAAGTTGCTGAAATGTAACTCCATGCCACATTCTTACCATGGCTTGAGAGGTCCAGGGTCATGCAGAACCTGTGGGCTGAATACTTACAATTTTCACCATGGTTTGAGAGGTCCAGGGCCATGCAGCATAACTTATCGGCTGAATACTTATTTGTAACATGAGAAATCACTGCACTCCATTTTGTTTAGAGAAAGGATTTGTATTTTGGGGAGCAGTGGCATAAATGTAAGATATTATCCTCTCCATTTCTTTCATAGGCAAAATGAGTACTGAATCTTTATTTTGAAGTGGCTCAAAAGTAACTCCTTGGCAAAATGAGTACCTGAATCTTTATTTTGAAGTGGCTCAAAAGTAACTCCTTGCCATATTCTCACTATGGCTTGAGAGGTCGAGGGCCACGCAATTGTAAATACGTTTGTGTAACATGAGAAGTCACTGCACTCTCTTCTTTTAAGAGAGGATTTGTGATATTCTTTTATTGACTGTGGAAGGATCAGCACTGATTAATTGTCATTACACAAAATGGTACCAACTCTCAAGGCCAACGAGCCTTGATTCATAAATACCTTTAAAAGGCCATATCACCAGTGGGGATGAATCCAACTAAAAACTTGGCCTTGCATTGCACAGGACAGTAATGACTATTCAAATTAGTTATATGTTCTCAGCGTTATCATTGTATAGGGTGGTTGCATTAAAAGACATCTCACTTGGTGTAAAAGATGTCAAAATTAGATTGTAATCTGTTTGATATGACTTATTTATTGTGTATCTTGTAGATTGTAATCTGTTTGATATGACTTATTTATTGTGTATCTTGTGGCCTAGAGTAAGATGTTTTATCTTCTTGTTACAAGCATAAAAGCTCCTCTATCCCTTCCGTAATGGATTATGTTCATGTTTTCTTGGAAATGTATCTACATTGATTTGAAATCCCCTACATAATCTACTGAGAATTTTTTTAAAGCACAAGAAGTTGCAATTTCATTTACTTTCGTTGCTTGGTAAATTTTATGTTTAATTTGGGAATAGATCATCATATGGTTTGGCAAAACTCGGTATAGCGTAGATTTAGATTGGAAAAGGAACTGGTAAGTAGAAAATGGTATCCCAAGTCTAAGGACAAGTATGCTATGTGTTGTCTACAATTTATGTTTAATTTGGGAATGATCAGTATATGGTTTGCTAAATTTAGATGTAGTAAAATTGCAATAGGTTAATGTATGTGATTAAGGTTAGAGTTTATTTGAAAGCATATGACTTTATTGTTGTGGCATTAGCAATAACAGTATATGATATAAGCTTTTTTGCTTATACTATTTAGATTGAAACAACCTTTTTGATATTGATCTAAAACTGTTTTTGATAGACTAAGAATTCATTTTCTTCAGATATCTAACAACTTTTTTGGTCTGGATCTAAAACTGTTTTTGATAAGCTAAGAGCTCATTTTCCTCGGATGTAAAAAAAACAAATTCACTACCCAAAACCCTAAAGCATCTATTAACAATAGAAGTTTGCCATCTATTACATTGTAAAGTCAGTGCAAAGTAAATCAACTTCCTTAATATATGTATCAGCGATGATAGGTCAGTAAATTTTGCTCATGGTTATAACTTATAATGCTTTATTATGTGCTGCATCAAAATACATGGACTCTCGCGCAAGGAAACAACATTGTGTTTAGATAGATTAGAAAGAATAGGGGTTATGTTTTGTAGATTTTGGTTATAATTTGTTTTTGGCTTAGTTTAACTTATAGACGAAATTGTCTTTTTCATAGGAATTCACCAAAATCCGGCAATACAATTTCAAAATTTTTTGTTGTTTAAACTACATTTTTGAATGCATAAATGAATTTAGCACCCTGAAAAACCCATTGGGCACTGGAATTATGTAGATTAAACAATTTAAACTCAAACTTTAAAAACACTGTTGAATTTTGATTAAAATTAACTAGAAAAAACATTGTGAAAAATGTCATTTCCTCTGTAAGTTAGACTGAGTCTTTATTTTTGTCAATTCTTGATCTTTGTTGTTTAAAATGAGATTTTTTTACTACAGATAAGATTCAGCACCATGAAAGGCCCCAGATATACTAGATTAGATTGTGGAGAGTTCAAAACTTAAATTTGTCATACCTATCAATACATGCAAAATTCTAAACAAATTAGATAGAAAATATGTGGAAAACCCTCCAAAAGCATATAACAGATAGGCTGAGGCTAAAGAAAATTAGATAGAAAATATGTGAAAAACCCTCCAAAAGCATATAACAGATAGGCTGAGGCTAAAGAATAAACGTTGTTCCGGATAATACTCTCCTTATTGTCTGGATCTAGTAGGTACGATTTGGGAATGAAATTCTTTATTGCTTCCGAGGGTATAAGGGAACTATTCGAAAGAATAAAAGCTGTTCCGGATAATCCTCGCCTCATTGTCTGGATTTAGTAGTACGATTTGGGAATGAAGTTATTTATTGCTTCCCAGGGTAAAGGGAATCTGTGTTTGTTTGAATGATTGCAATTCAGTTTTTCCTGGCCTGAGGCCATATTTCTGCAAACGCTGATGAGATAATCTGGTACAAGTGAAAAGTCCCAATGAGAAATTCGTATCAATATACAATGCATTTTTGGGTCACATAATTTTTTTATAAAATTTGTTTGGATTAATATTAAGATTTATAAATAGAGTAAAAAAAATAAATATAAAATTAAATTTTGAATTTAGGTTTTTGTGATTTAATTATGAATTACAAAAAAGATTTTCAGTAGAAATTATATATCAGAATTTTTGGCCGAGGTGTTTAAAGAATCAACCAATGTGGTTTTACTGAAGATGATTCAATAAACCACACTAGTTGGTTTGAAATGGGTTCGACCAAAAAATTTTGTTACATAATTTCTACCGAAATTTTTTCATAAATAAAATAAAATTATTAATTAAATTTATTTTAGAAAAATAATCCATATCTTTTTTATCTATTAAAAATTATATATAAAAAATAAAATAAAAATTATTACTCAACTAGTGGTCATTCCAATGATTTCATGGTTGCTTAGGGCCTTGTTAATGTGTTTGAGTTGGTGCTAAGGATGCTTTAGAGTGTATTGCTTTTCATATTTAAGGAAAACCCAATCACTTCTCAAGGGAATGGCAAGACTATTGGGATACAAAATATTTTAATTTTGCAAAAAGATGGCTTAAGTTGGTTGAATATTTAATATATTTTGTTTTTTAGTTTTTAAAATAAATTTTGATAATAATATGTTAAATTTTGTTAAAAACAACTTATTTAGAAAAAGTATTTTTGTTTGTTTGTTTCAACTTCTAAGTTTTTAATAAAAATAAATTTTATTTTTTCATAGATGAAAAGTTAAACTCTCTTCATCCAAATTCTTTTTGTGCTTTAATTTTTTCAAAAGTTTAATAATTTATTGGTCATGTTTTGTAATAAAGTTCAAAATGGTTCTAATGCATTTAATTACTAAAGTTGGAATTTGAGTTGATCATATATGTGTTTTTTAACTTTTAGTTGTTTAGAAAGTGGAAAAGATCAATGATGGAAAGTGTTCAATTACATTGATTACAAGATAGCAAAGTTGTAACTTTTGTTGATTGACAAGTTGTAAGTTTCTCCAACAAATATTCTTCATGGTTGAAATAAACTTATATTAAAAGGTGAAATAATTCTCGATGAAAGTTTCAAAAGCTATAGATAATCTCGTTGTTGTGATTTTAAAATTGTGTATATTAGGGGGAAAACATGCCAAAAAACGAAGTTGCATGACACTATGATTACTAGTATTTGCATGGATTTCAAAAAACATTCAAAATCACTCTTCTTTTGGTTCTTGTGTGAAACCTATTTTGAGATTAGATGTTGATACACGAAAAAGGTTATCTAGTATGCATCACACTTTGTTGAAAAATTTACTAAAGTTTAAGTGTTAACTCTTGTAGTATTTAAAGTATAAATCACACACTAATGACCATTTAGACATGACCATATGAACTCTACACCAGGGAACTTTTAAGCTTTCAACGAGGATAAAGTTCATTCCTAGATAAGAGTTAAAATCTTTTGCAATAAGCTCTCTTCATTAGAGTTCGCTTTGCACATTAAATTTTTTAGAAGTTTAATGGCTTAATGTTCATGCTATGTAGTAAAGTTCAAAGCAACTCCAATGCATTTAATTAGTGAAGTTGGAATTCGTGTTGATCATTGATGTATCTTTTAACTTTTCATCGTTTAGAAAGGGGAAAAGTTCATTGATGGAAAGTGTTGGATTACATTGATTAATATACAACAAAGTATTAACTTATGTTGATTGACAAGTTGAAATTTCCCCCAACAAATGTGTATTAGGGTTGAAATAAACTTTGCTTATATTAAAAGTTGAAATAATCCCTAATGGAAGTTTCAAAAGTGATAGATAACCTTGGTGTTGTGATTTTGAACTTTTATATATTAGAGAAGAAAGCAAGCCGAAAACAAAGTTGTATGACACTATGCTTGCAAGTATTTGAATGGATTTCAAAAACATTCCAAATAGCTCTTCTTTTTGGATTATGTGTGAAATATATTTTGAGATTGGATGCTGATACATGAAAATGGTTATCTATTAGGCATCATGCATTATTAAAACAATTACCAAAGTTAAAGTGTTAACCCTTCTCCTGTTCAAAATATAAACTACACACCAATGACCATTTGGACATGTCATAACACCATTAATTTTTGCAATTTGGTGGATGGGTTATCTAATTAGAATAAATTTAAGAAACCTTGTACATTTGATCTTGTTATATGGTTGTTTAAATCATCATATTGAAGGATTTCAATTTTTTTTCTATAAAGCAACTAATTCCACCACATTTTGGGTTTCAACAAGCTAAATTTGAACTTTGTTAATTTGAGTGAATTCATATCAACAAAAATTGCTAATTTTCAAGCGA
Source organism: Pinus taeda (assembly GCA_000404065.3). Lineage (NCBI taxonomy): Eukaryota > Viridiplantae > Streptophyta > Pinopsida > Pinales > Pinaceae > Pinus > Pinus taeda. Next base: position 19,152 of record APFE031331055.1, on the reverse strand, counting down.
ATTTTATTTGTCAGCATGTAAGCACTTTTTCACTATTAGAGTGTCATTTCATTTATTTATTTTATGGCATTTTGTGTGCAAAGTTCTAAGGAACGAATTCTTTATAAAATTTTGAAGCATTGCCATTATTTAACTTCCCTGAGTAGAACAATAGTTATCTTTTCACTCAAATATCTTTTTAGAAACTATCGTTTTTAAGTCCTTTAAAATGAATGAATAATCTTATCACACCAATTTTTAAAACTAGAAAAGAATAATTTCTATCTTTTAAAAGGAAAAAAATAATATTTTCTCTTCATGAGGATTTGAAAATATTAGATAGTTAAAAATAGAAATGCTTGGAATCAACTCAATTTTGAAATGTCAAATTATGTGAAAATGAGGAAAGCCATTTCTTTAATATGGAAAATGTTTTTCTTTTCTCAAATTTAATGCCTCCACAAATATCTTCATCTAAAGCTCCAAAGAAATCCCAAAAGGGGAAATAACCTATGCTTGAACACTTAGAATAGTGGGAACAAGGGTACATAGAAATTGAAATAGATCAAGAACACTTTACCCCTATTATCTGGACACTTAGATCAAAATTTAAACCTATGAAACCAATACAACGATACATATTCACATGAAATTCCAATATTCCTTATCCAAGATGAAGAGATACATTTGGAAAATTTAGTTGCTAATTTCCTAAATTCTAGATTTTTTATAGGATTTAGTAGTGACTTTCTAAATTTGGCAAATCGCCAGATTTTCCCAAAATTTCCAAATATGTTGCCAAGTCTCTCCATGCCACCAAAACAGTTGCCAACTCATTCATGTGATTTAGATAGGCTTTCAGTACTCTACTAGTTTTGGATGAACATCCAAATATGGCTCTTACTACTAGAGCCGGTGACCCATTCATGGCTTAATGACCAGGTCATTGGTCACATAATGCCATATACCCATGTCTTGGTGTGAGCACTTAGCCCTCAACTTTATTTCCTTGGGAATAAAACTTTTTGTTGTGATAGGAATTGTCGGGATTGAATCCTCCATGATTAGGTGTTCTGGTGGGGCCACCTTTCGATTGGTCCACCACTCCTCCAAAACTGTCACCTATGTTCTAGCATGTCCTGATGCCCCATTATCCTAGAGCTTTCTACTTATGTCTTGTTTGTAAACTCATGAGATAAAACCTTTAGGGTGAGTTCTCTGTTGTGGGACCTCCCACTGCAGCGACTAGCCAATTAAAGAATCGTCGGGATGACCCATCCTGCCAACTTGATGCCACCACAATATATGAGATCACTAAGGTTATGTTAGTGCCAACATGTCCACCACCTATGCAAGGATTCAACATGTCAATTGCTAAGTGGTGCCACATGTCACTTGTTTTTTTCCCATTCTTGACCACCCAAAAACACCAAATATGCATGCCACTTGTCATGTCTCTATTGGTCCACATCATGATGACACCATGATGCCATTGTGTCTTCTTTCTCCAATGAAATCATGCCAAGTTTCCTTCTCTGATTGGTCTATGTTCCGTTAGGTGTACAAAGTTAAGGGGGTATCATATTTATGTTTTTTGTGAATTCTTCGTTAAGTTTTTAAAGGGGTGGGACGAGAAGTTTTGTAGTACATGATGGGAATATTACCATGTCCTTGATGTCATCTCCCTAGATAAAAAAAACATGAAGCTCCAATGGATCCCATCTGAGATGGTACACTTGGATGAATTTTCAGGTGGGGTCCCCCTGATCATTGTTTAACACTAATCATTATTTTCTCCTTCGCCATATCGTTTGCCTCATTATCTCACTGTTGTGTCATCCTAGGATCCCGAAACTTAGGTATTTTGGTCTTGTTTGTGAACTCTCAGGGTAATACCAATGGGGTGATGTGGCCCATAGGGTCCCCGCTCCAAAGACTTGTGCCAATTGTTGAATTCATTGGGGTGATGTGTTGTGCCACCTTATTCTACCAATTTTTCCAAAACACCAAATTTAGACCCCATCTATGAAATTTAATATCTTTTGATCCTAGAGGTATTTTTCAAACTTTTATATACTATTAGGAAGATATTTATGAGCTCTATCCATCTTAGCAGTTTCTAAGTGAGTTTGAGTTGATATTCTAAATTGGCAATGGCTCCAAAATCTTTGCTCTTTAACCAATTTACTTGCAATCACCTCAGTTGTGCTTGACATCAATGAAAACACCTTTCAAAACATTTTCCATCAGTGACAACATATGTGTAACACATTGGATCCCACTAACCACCAAAACTAGACATATACTACAAACTACTATAACCTTAGAAACATATAATAACATGGTTTGTAGAGCAATTCAATTGAGAGCATTGCACTAAGAAAATACTCACTAGTTGATGGGTAGAGGGTGAAATACATTTAGAATATATGGTGTCCATGCAATGATCAACTTGAGTGACCCTTATCTTTTCACAATGGATTTGATAGCTAGAGTGTACGGAGAACATAAATTCACCCATTTCAAATATGCTTAGTTTCCTTTATCATACACAATTGTCACCATTGGAATTGTTTTCATTTAGGAAACAATTATGTCCTACTCTCTTGATATAATGATAGGAAAGGCACAAAAATCAAAATCCAAACCTAGAGTGGTTCCTACATGTCGACACGGGTTTTGTGCACCCTAGTCAACAAGGGAGAAACGACCTTGACTAGAGCTCTTTAATAACCCTAGTTGTTTGGTGTCGTCACCCTCGATGGGTTTATATGCTTTGTTAGCCTTTGGATTCCTCCTCTCACGAAAAAGAATACCAGAGGAAAAAGACTAATCCTAACCCACACTAATTATATATACCTAAACTAATGCTATATTTCTAAAGCTACTAGTTAATAAGTTAAATATAGTCTACAAGCTAATAACTAATAAATATATTAAAACTAAACTATTAATTGTACAAAAAGAATATAAATTAAAAGAAATAATGTATAAGAACTAGATAATGGTTAACAATATTAAAGTTTGTACAAATAATTATGGCACATTACAGTAAAGACCAGAACATAAAATTAACTGGTACATAGAAATAGAAATATAATTATCTGTAAAAATAAAAATAAAAAATTGAATTCCTAATTTTAAATTATATATGAAATGATAAATTAAAATTAAAACTATGAAATACAATCCTTAATGTGAAATAAAGGACATATAGCTTCTACAACGCAAACCTCTTTTCTTTTGAACAAATGTAGATTAAACTATACCTATTCTAATGATTAACATCAAGAATAAATGCAAAATAAACTAACTAATGTGATATAATTCTATTTCTCGGCCGAGATGTAAAGTTACTATAATAATTTCATAAAAGAAACATTCATCCAATTATTTGTTTATGAATAAAACCAATAAGCAAATAATCCAAATGAACATATAAACATAGAAACTACTACAACAAATTAATTCAATTCATATAATAAAAGTAACGTAATCTAAGTTCCAAATTACAGGAATAAAAGCACAAAAAACTAGACTAGATGTATGCCCAGACGAGTAACAAGTCTCAGGACACAAGTCACTGGAGACTATACATATCGAATAAAAACATATATGAATTGAACTAAAATAAGACATAAAAAAATGTGATGATTTTTTAACTATTTGCAGAATAAACCATACAAAGTAGTTATTGTCTATTGTATCTTGAGGAATTAAATCACACAAAAGGCAGAAGACGATAGATAATAATGACTATGGAACAATTTAAAACGCAATAAGTAATTTACTAAATAAAACCAAGCCTTAATACTTAGAGTCTAATTCAAAAATATCCATTGTCAGATACAGTTTAAAACATTTCCTTTCTAGAGTTTCCCTTTACCATACCACAGGTACCCCTCTTTAATGAATAGGGGATTTTTCTTCACAACAAAATAGTGAGTCCACTGGGGATGTACTTCAAATTGAGTCTTTATGTTGGGGGCATGCAAACTTATCTCAAACATAATTTATCTTTGTTTTAGTTTGTGTAAAAATGAAACCAAACCCAAGCATAGTTTGCTTCCATTTCAAGCTTTTGAAAAAGTGAAACCATCTTCAAGTATACTCAAGCATAGTTTCCAATATTTCAAGATTGTGTAAAAATGAAACCATTCCCACTTTACATCTCGTGATTGTTGTTTTTATCACCCAATTTTTTCCAGATGAGCCTTGACTTTTTAATTTCATCGTCATCATCTCTTTGGCCAATCATACTCTTTCACTTGGTTGTTTTACTCTTCCCTGACGAACATCTATGATGAGTGGTATTATTATCCAACCTCTTGACTTTTACATGTTTTGAGCAGTTCCACCATGACCGAAACTAGTTTTTATCCTTTTATACCACTTATTCTTCCAGGCGGAGTCATCTTTCAGCTCTTTTTTGACTCTTGAAATATGAAAAAATTTCCGAGAACTTCTCTTTTCAAACTCATAAAAGTAAATGAAAAGACATCTACTCAGTGTAAGTTTAACCCTTTTCCAGATTGAGATAGAATAGCTAAGAAAAAGGACTACCTTAGTCAAACATGGCTAAGAGGTGCTCTTGAATATTTTTTTCTTCCTTTTTGGATTCAAGAGACTATTTACGAAAAGGGACCTTTGGTGTTTTCTTTTTCGCCTCTTTTTCAAACTCTCTAAACATGAAAAAGATGTCGAGTTACCTGTCCATCGGACTTGTAAAACTTAAACGATGTAGGACCCTTCACCATGACAAGCCTAATTTTCTCATTTCTAGGACTCATTAAACTTACTACTGTGGATTAATTTGAAAGATGAACTTACATGACAAGCATATGCTATCCTCTTCAAGCTTATGTAAACATAAATAGGTACTCACTCGAAATAGTGGGGGAAAAATGAAAGCAAACAACTCTTGTATTTTGTGTAAAGGTAGCATGTATCTCTTGAACATGGCACTTATACGTTACTCATGTTAGGTTTGGGTTATCTTCACTGCAATACTTTCATTCTTGGGTTTGGGAAATCCATTCTTTCCTCTCACCTGATTATACCTTGTCAACATGACCTCTGATCTTATGTTGAGTCAAATGCTACCAAACTTCGGAGTTGTGTCGTTGATATGTTCAAGAGAAGTCCCATCTATAGTTCTTTACCTCTTATACACTGTTTGACCCTCTTTGCAACAATCTTGAATCACTCCTATCATTGTGAGATATCCTAAGTTTCGTGTCTATGATGTGGGAAAATTTATGGCCCTCCTTCGATAGATCACTTCCTATCAACTTCAGCTCATTATCTGGGAAGAAGATCTAGAAAATCCCTTCAAGTACCTTATATCTTGCATGCTTGAATGGCAAGTTCTTCGCATTCGACGACAATTTTACATGAATAGGCATCTAATGATACATGAATTCACTCTCTCTCTACATTTGTTAAACATAAGCTAGGAAAGTTTGTGTTAGTTTGTTTAGTTTGTTGCTAGACCCACTCATTGGGCTAGAGAGATCGCATCTGTCCATAGAGGGGATTTTCCTTCACAAAGAGAAGAAGAGGAAGGATGAAGAAGAAGAAAAATAAGGAAAGGGGAAACCAAACAACCATTTCTACGGATGCAGATGATGTAGAAAAATATTCCATTCAGCCCTAGAAAGTGAAATTCCCTTGCATGCTATGTAAGGGTCACCACCTTCTTTGAAATTCTCTTGGTATTCCCCAAGTCTTAGAAGCGTGGTCCACAGGTTCAAATTGACCTTTTTCATCATCCTCTAGAGTTCATGTTGGTGACAAACCCTCAACTAGTAACAATAAAGTTCATGGGAAAAAGGGAAAAATCAAATTTCCCTGTAAGTTATGTGAAGGTAATCATCCCATCTAGCTTTGTCCACTTATCGATGAAGCTTCCAAAGAGTTGGGAGAACTTATTTCTTCCCAGCCTCATATTTTAGCTGGTTATCGAAATCTTTCCCCTGATCCTTCCCTAGTTGATCCAGTGATTGATCAAAGTCATCTTTGGTAAACCTCACTCTCTCTGAATCGTGAGTTCGTTGTCGACCAATCATTGGTTGAGGAAACAATAGACTTAGCTCCACCTTCAGTTAATCGTACCTTTCTAGTAGAGAGTGAACCTTGTACTGCTCAAGTTCTTCTAGTTTCTTCAGTTTCAAATGAACTAGAGGGAAATCCTCCCATTGCAGAGGTGCATGAGAGTAGTTCTCATGTTCCCATAATTCAAGAGGGAAACTCTCACGTTCTTATGACACCCCCTCCGAGTAGTTTAGTCACATCTTTTCATTGGATTCTACTGGAAATATATCACCTTCCGTCTTATGTGCCTTTCCATATTATGATACAAGCTTATAATATGGCCATACCAAACAAAGACATAGACAAGGGGACATTTGTTAGTATTTTGTCCTTAATTTCTTGGCAAGCTTTAGGTTAACCAAAACTTATCCCCATCACCTAGAAGCTGTTAGATTTTAATAGAGGAACCAGTCAACCATTAGGGATCCTTCCTAAGTTTCCTATTACTTTGGGAGTAAATAATGTCTATATAGAAGTGATGGTTGTCCAAGTCCTGTTGGATTTCAATCTCATCCTTGGCTGTGATTACATTTACGTCATGGGAGATCTTGTCTCTTCCCTCTTTCAAGTGATGTGTTTCCTGCATGAAGGAATCATTGCGATAATTGATCAACTTACATTCATTGTTCCTTAATCAACTCCCAATCAACCATCATCCCTAAATGTTTCTTACGTGCAATCAATATCATCCCTGCCATAGGTTAATGATGTGGCTACCTGTTCCATGCCCACATCTATTGATGATCTATTGGGTGATGTAGTATGCCATGTACTCGGGGATTTGGAGCTTGATTTTTCCATTGGATCCCTGGACATGTATTCCTTCCAAAGTGTTTTTATCCCATCTAATGAGAACCTCTTGGAATCCATGGCCTCGTTTGGTCTGTGGTCAAAGGTGTTGGAGTAGAGTTCCTTGTCTTGTGTCAAGCTCGTTAAAAAATGAAACAATATGTTATGAGCATGGTTCCTTTACTTTTTTCAAGCTCGGTAAAAAAAGAAACAAGATGTTATGAGCATGGTTCCTTTACTTGTGTCAAGATCGGTAAAAAATGAAACAAGATGTCATGAGCAAGGTTCTTTTCTTGTGTTAAGCTCATTAAAAAATGAAATAAATCCCCTTCCAATTCGACTCTTTGATTAGATCTCATAAAATCCTAGTCGAGTCTTTCAATTGATCTCGTAAGTAAATCTTCATTCCATCCACCTGTTAGTAACCAATAGTCTACTTAGGTGAATGAAATGAAGCTTGGGGTGCATGTACCTCAAATTGACTCTTTATTCTAGGGGCATGCAAATTTATCTCAAGCATAGTTTATCTTTGTTTCAAGATTGTGTAAAAATGAAACCAAATCCAAACATAGTTTCTTTTCCGTTTCAAGCTTGTGAAAAAATGAAACCATCTTCAAGTATACTCAATCATAGTTTTCCATGTTTCAAGCTTATGTAAAAATGAAACCATTCCCACTTTACATCTCGTGATTGTCGTTTTTATCGTCTGATTTTTTCCAGATGAGCCTTGGTTTTTTTATTCCATAGCCACCATCTCTTTGGCTGATCATACGCTTTTACTTGGTTGTATTACCCTTCCCCGAGGAACATCTGTGATGAGTGGTCTTGTTATCCAGCCTCTTGGTCTTTACATGTTTTGAGCAGTTCCAACATGACCAGAGCCAGGTACTATCCTTTTATACCACTTGTTCTTCCAAGTAGCGTCATCTTTCAGATCTTTTTTGACTCTTGAAATATGAAAAGATTATCGAGCACTTGTCTTTTTGAACTCGTAAAATTAAATGAAAAGGCAGCTACTCAGTATAAGTTTAACCCTTTTCCGTATTGAGATAGACTCTCTATGAAAAATGAATACCTTAGTCAAACATAGCTAAGAGGTTCTCTTGAATATTGTTTTCTACCTTTTCGGATTCGAGAGACTATTTATGAAAATGTGCTTTTGGAATTTTCTTTTTTGCCTCATTTTCAAACTCTCTAAACATGAAAAAGATGTTGAGTTACCCCTCCATTGGACTCGTAAAACTTAAACGATGCATGACTTGTCACCATGACGGGACTAAGTTTCTCCTTCCTAGGACTTGTTAAAATTACTAGGGTGGATTTATCTGAAAGATGAACCTACATGACAAGCATATGCTATCCTCTTCAAGCCTGTGTAAACATAAAGAGGTACTCACTTGAAATAGTGGGGGGGAAATGAAAGCGAACATCTTGTATTTTGTGTAAAGGCAACATGTTTCTCTTGAACATGACACGTATATGTTTCTCTTGTCGAGTTTGGGTTATCCTCACTACATTAATTTCCTTCCTGGGTTTGGGAAATCCATTTTTGCCTCTCATCTGAGTATACCTTGTCAACATGACCTATGATCTTATGTTGAGTCAAATGTTTCCAAACTTGAGATTCGTGCCACCAATATGTTTAAGAGAAGGCCCATATATAGTTATTTACCTCTTATACACTATTTGACCCTCTGCAACAATCCTAAATCACTCCTATCATTTTGAGATATCCTATGCTTCATGTCGATGATGTGGGAAAATTTATGGCCCTCCTTCGACAGATCACTTCCTTTCGACTTCATCTCATTATCCGGGAAAACGATCTAGAAACTCCCTTCCTAGACCTTAGAGATTACATGCCTCAATGGAAAGTTCTTCGCATTCGATGACAGGTATACATCATTGACCACTGATCAGATGATTCCATGGGTATTCGACTTAAGCTTCATTATTCACATTCATGGATTGTGTTTATTGTACCTTGAGAGCCATTATCATTATTGGTGATTTCTTTCGTACCTGTTAATGTTTTACATCATTGACTAGTAATCAGGTGGTTTTCTATCATGTTTGACTTTGAAACATCTATTCCCATGTTAGAATTCGTACATTGATCGGGTCGAGAAGGAGCACAAGACCCTAGATTTTGTCTGATAAAATCTAGGTTGCATGGAGTTATGAGTTATTCATGATTGTACACATGTTTTCCCTTGTACAGATGGTTGTGACCATACCATGGGTCCATATTGATGAGCCTTGGTATTGCAACAAGAATGTTGCAACTCCCAAGGCTACTGAATTTAATTATCAACCCAGGGTTTGTACAAACTTAAGAGTTATCGACACTATATGTGAAACATACAATGTGTCCTTCCTTGACTGTCATGAGAGAAAAGAAATGCTGCCTATTTGTAGGAATGAAATATTGAATTTAAAAATGCTTATAATGTAACATGAAGTCCTCTATCTACTTATTAACACACTTTGCTTGCAAAAGGACCCTATTTTAACCCTATTTGTCACATGTGATGTTTTAACTAATCTAAGCATGAAATATGATCTAGAGAGTATTAACTATTGTGTGCATGTGAAAATATAAAAGAACTCATTTTTTTAATATTTTTGCTTTATAAATGCAAATGCTAATCTTTCCTTGATCTTTGGCAAGGGAGACATGTGTGAAGGAAGAGGGGTACAATGATTTTGATGGCTTAGAGTTCAAATAGGGGCCTAATCCCAACTTCAATGATGATTTTTCTCAATTCCGGCTCAAAACAGGTTGCTACATGATTTCCTACAGGATGTACTAGTTCTCCTATAGGATCACCTAGTTCTCCCACAGGATCCCCTGTTTTACTACAAGATGTTACAGATTTACTATATGAAATTACAATTCATCGAATGACCAAGAAAATAAAATCCAAATTGGATGGGAATTTTTTTTTATTGGCAGGGATGTCTTAGGTCCCCATTCCAAGTGGAATCACTCAAAAAGACCTATGTTAACCCACGCTAAAAAATAGCAGAAAATTACTAGTCGAAAATCTAGAAATTCGAGAAGTAGTGAGCTACTAAATCTATAAAATTCTTAACCCAATCAAGTGAAAATGAAATGGGGTAATTTTTTTTATTAAATATAATTTTTTTGTGATCTAATTCAAGTGGAACCAACTCGATTTTAGCTCGTTAGCATGCTCTAAAAAATAGCAGAAATTTACTCTTCTTTCGCACAAAGGAGTTCCAGAAATCTAGATTTGGGAAAAGAAGACTAATCCAAGTATCTCAATGATTACTATGACCTTAAAAATATTTTCCAAGGATTAAATGATGCTTTAGATCCTACAAAAGAACTTACATCAACCATTTAACCCAATCCTACAACAAGAAATCATTAATACTAAATGCAGAAATAGAAAGAAATAAAAACAAGAGATGCATGTTACTAATAAGTGAAAAGAAAGAAAGAAAATGATGCAAAAGGGTTATGAAATTCCTGGTATGGCCAAGCCCAAAAAAAATCAAATATCTATGGAGGATAATAAGATTTAGAAGCTGAACATGAAACCAATCTTCATTATTTTCATCAATACAATTACATCCCTGCAAGAAAATACAATGGAGTTGCAGAAATACAAGTTCTCTCCACAAGAACACTAATGAAAATCTTTCCCTAGAGGAAAATTAGACTTGGCACTTATAAAAAATCCCTTGATTAGTGGATTTGGTTCCCAATACTAGGAATCTGCATTAAATGGCAAGGAACAAATTCCTAGATTTTCTCAATCATTGAAGTTCCACAATCCGTGCCATAATTTCACAATACCTTGTTGATTTATTATTTAATAGTGATCCTTGTGTAGCAAGGAGAAAGTCCCTAAATTATCTCCTCCCCCAAATCTTCATAATCTTCCCAATATTCTCATAATATTCCACAAAAATAAATAATATTAGGCACAAAGATGCAATTGTTCATAAACCTTCCTAATGAATATATTAAAGTTAAAAATACATTATCTAATGCAAAAAGAGAGTTTTGATGTGCTAAAGGATGGTCATATGCCTTAATTTATGTTTAATTTAGAGGCATGGGCCTTAATTTATGTCTAATTTAGAGGCCCATCACATATATATGATCCTCTTTATTCAGATGGCTGCGACCATACTGTCGATCCATACACATGATCCCTTCTTTTTGGATGGTTGTGTCCATACTGTGGATTCATGTATCATTAGATTCCTATTCATGTATCACTAGGTTTGTTTATCAGAGATGTCAGATATCTATATGTTTGATTTGCAGGTCTCCTCATGGTGTTGTTCTAGTCCTTGCCTTGGCTTGTAAAGAATCTCAACCATCACTCCTTGTTCTACCTTCATAATTTAGAGGGCATCTGTTACACAATATTTTGTCACACCTCTTGTTCACTTCCTATTCCATATTCCAAAGTTCCAAAATCTTGACTACTATGAAGTATATCCATCATGATACATAGACAAAAATATCCCTGAAAAACCAAAGGAAAACTACCCTAAGTCAATCTTGAAGAAGTTTGGCTAAAACCCTAATTTTAAGGTCAACTTGCTTTGCTCCACTGCTTGCTCATGCCGATGGAAAGTTGCATTTATTTACCCTAGCGCCACATGCACAAGTTTTGATACAAAATCCCGTGTCTCGAAGGTTTTCCAAAAATGGGGGAGAAGCTTCGTATCATGGAAACTTCAAAAACATTGAGCTAGATATGGTCGAGCTCTCCCATTTGGATAACTTGACCTTATCATTATGGGCCTTCCCCTTGATATGTGGACCTTCCTCCCTCTTTTTTGGATCCCTAACTCCCTCTCCCTTCCATCCCCAAATTTTTGGTCATTGATTGCCTCCATTCCTATATTTATATTATCCCCAAATTCTTCCCATTCTAACTTGGAGAATGAGTGATTTAAGAGTCTTTTCTTGGACTTAGACATCCACCAAAAGGAGGTCTCCAACATCAAGGCATAGGTTGTATGATTCCCTTTTTAGCTCATTAATATATACATTTGATGTTCACTTTCCATAATTGTGTAAATGTTTATGCTTTTAGCTTAATATTCCTTGATCTATTAAGTAGTTTATGTTTGATGTATGCCATATATGCTCTTGTAAATTTTATTTCTCTTTTATCTTTCTTACAGGTACTTGGATGTGAAGAACAAGTAAGGAGTGAGACTGGAAGTGAAGGAATCAAAGTTATCTCAAAGAATTGAGTGATTAGCATCAGAGCAAGGTAGGTCACTCTCTCTCTGAATTTTTTAAACATAATATAGGAAAGTGTATATTAGTTTGTTTAGTTTGTTTCTAGACCCACTCATTGGTATAGAGAGATCACCTCTTTCCATAGACAAGATTTTCCTTCTCAACATCAGTCAAAATAATTTGTCCAAAACACTACAAAAATTGTCAAACAACTGTTGACTTGCTTAGAACATCACAAAAAGGGTTAAAATGTTATAGCTCTGATACCACTTGTTATAACTCTGATACCACTTGGTGTAACTCTGATACCACTTGTTATAGATCTAACCCAAAAATATTATAGATTTGATCTGAAATTATAAGACAATGCAAATAAACCCAGAAATAATATGAAATGATTCTTTATTGATCAAAACCCTTAAGGTAGGGCAACGCCATACATTCACTCCTTAAGGAAGGAGAACACTCCACAAGCCATATGCCTGTTCATACAATAATCCTTGACTATTCTCTTGACATCCTCCATGTGGAGTCTCTAGCCTCTATATAGGCATCATACATGCAATACCATGGATCATTACCATGGTTCCCTCATACCATCCACTAATACCATGGGCCCATTACATTATTACTAACTACTTGTGGTCCCCTACATGATATGGTTAACCACCTTATTTATTACTATGGACCATCCCATTATTACATTATTACCTTGGGTACCTCCCTTGGTACCCCATATTGTCCCCCTAGGTATATAACATTCCATCCCCCTTAGCATGTTTCGTCCCCGAAACATGGGAAGAACGTAAATAATAAGATCTACTCAAAATATTAGTCCACTAGTACCATGCACATGCATCTAGCCATCCAAGAGAAAGGTGAACCCTCAATATCACTGGTGCCTCACTCATTTGAGATGGAAGTTGACCATGGCAGCTCTTCTGTGTTGATGTGTAGTAGGCTGATCTTCGCTCTTCTCTATCTGTCCTGTGGGGGTTGTTTTTCTTGTGGCTAATTGGTTACCATCTTGTTGGTTGTTGTCTTGCAGGGTGATGTGGGTGATGATATGTTGAAGTTTTAACCCACGATGTCTTTTTCTTTAATTCACCCCATACTGGAGCCTGACTGTTATGTTGTGGTGCCTGCTGTGGTGTCTTATCTTCCAATGTTTCTTCAACCACTGAGCCCTCATCTGATGTATCAACACCTGTAACCTTTTCTGCTTCAACCTCTATTGGTGTTTGGTTGTCGATCATCAATGGTTCATCATCTGATATGTTAGTCCCTGGAACATCTTCTGCCTCAGCCTCCTTGTACTCTACCTGTTTCTTGATGAAAATATCTTGTAATGTAATTTTCTTCTTTTTATACCAGAGCTTCAGGAATTTCTTCTGCACATTAATATTGATAGTACCCACCGATTCCATCCATGGGTATCCCAAAACAACATCCATATTATCCATCTGTGAAGTATAAAAATCACCACGCAACACATACTTATCCATAGAAAGCTTCAAATCCTTATAAACTTGAACATCCTCATCATCAACCTGTGTGTTTTCAATGTGTTTGGCTGGAACTTGCAAATTTTTTGCCAAATTAGCATTGATAAAATTATGCTTGCAACTAGGATTTATAGACACAACAATCTTCTCCTTCTGAATCAATCCATGAACCCGCAATAAGGAGACACCTGTAGAAAATAATCCCTTACGCTTATGATTCTCCTTTTTTCTAGCTCGAGACAATTTTTCTAAAAGGATTCTTTCAAATTCTGCATCTGAAAGTTTGGTCAACTTCTTGTTGTCAATTGAGAACCACCATGTGGTAGCCTCATTGTGGAAACCCATCCACATTAAATTCTTCCAATCTTTCCCATATATTATCTTTCTTTGTTTTATGAATTCTTCAATAGTAGGACCATTATCTTTCCCTGTAAAATATAGCATCTCCATGAAGAGGGTTTGAGAAAAAATCACTTACTTGGCGAAAATTTGAAATGGCCACAATTCGGACAATATTGCTTAGAATCTCTATTATGACCTATTTTTGGAAATGGAACAACCATTCTGCATCTTCCCATGTGATAAAAATCTTGATCCAGGCACTAGAATTTCAGAGTTGCGCTGCAACTCTCTAGCCGTCCCCAAAATTTATGCAAAAAGCGCTGATTTTAAATTAGCGATATCTCCCTCATCCGGACTCCAATTTGACTGATTTTTTTTCTTCTGAAATTGGGTATTTTTTCACAAAGAATCTAGATCTGCAATTAGATTTTGCAGATCTTTCACTAGGACATCTAGATTTGCGCCGCAAACTCGCTGCCCTAAAAATTTGTCTGCAACCACACTGATTTTTAAATCAGTGATATCTCCTTCATCTGGACTCCAATTCGATCGATTTTTTTTTGAAATAGGGTATTTTTTCACATAGACTCTAGATATGCAATTATATTTTTCAGATCTTGCATCAAAATGTACATATCTGATATTCAAACTCGCCGCCCCTGAAATCTTGCAAAAAATAAATAAAAAAAGTTCTCCACTGTTTGCCCAAGAAAGTGCTATGATACCACTTATTATAGCTCGATACCACTTGGTGTAACTCTGATACCACTTGTTATAGATCTAACCCAGAAATATTATAGATCTGATATGAAAATATAAGACAATGCAAATAAACCCAGAAATAATATGAAATGCTTCTTTATTGATCAAACCCTTAAGGTAGGATAACACCATACATTCACTCCTTAAGGAGGGAGAGCACTCCACAAGCCATACGCCTATTCATACAATAATCCTTCACTTATTCCTTGACATCTCTCCATGTGGAGTCTCTAGCCTCTATATAGGCCTCATGCATACAATACCATGGATCATTACCATGGTTCCCTCATACCATTGACTAATACCATGGGCCCATTACCTTATTACTAACTACTTGTGGTACCTTACATGATATGGGTTAACCACCTTATTTATTACTATGGCCCATCCCATTATTACATTATTACCTTGGGTACCTCCCTTGGTACCCCATATTGTCCCCCCTAGGTATATAACATAAAAATACTTGCTTCATGGTAAAAATGGGTTGTAACTATGTCAAAACATTAAATATGAAGAAAATAATGGAATAAACAACCATAAATATTCATAATGACTATTCATCTTTAATGTTTCATATTTACCTTCAACAGTGAGAGTTATGAGTAGTTTTTTCCCTTGATCTTCTGTAGATGATTGCGTTCAATTTGGTGGATTGTTTCAAGCATTGTCACTTCTAGGTAATAGCTAATTCCTTTCTCTTTCAATTCATGGTCCCATTTTGTGTTATCATGCAATTTTTAGGCATTTTCGAGGGCCCTAGGGTTTAAATAACTCACCCTAGGACCAATGCAAGCTCAGATGATCGAAAGGTGTGTTGCACCTAAGTGAGAATACACTATAAGGGACAGGTGAAACACACTATCTCTCCTCATAGGAGTGTGTTTGGTGCAAATCTAAAATGTGTTTGCTGGTTTCCCTTCAAAAAATTTCCATTTATTTGCATGGAAAAGATCCTAATGAGTCTCTTCTTGATGTTTCAAGTCTTCATTAGCACAAAATGGCCTTTATCTGGAGAGAAAGAGAACATGAAGAACAAGAATTAAATGCAACTAATGATCATGCTACATCCAGGCACTGAAAAAATGTGGATTGTTGAATTTCTTTTGGCTTCCTAGTATGAGGAAACAGATGGAATTACTAGTGTATCTTATTCATTCATGGGATGTGAAAGCACATGCATTTAGATTTGGGGAACACCTGTTGTGCATCTGCTCAAGATAATAGTAGAGGAAATATATTTTCTGACAGGTTTATCCATGAGAGGTGCCCCCATCTCTCTCCTAGGTGGGAGAAGAGGTGCCAAAATAGTGAAATATTATATTGCCACTTATTGCAGACCTCGATCCAAGCCAATTAGAGATGGAAATATTAGCATAAAAGTTGTAACCCATTTTCCCTTGATAATGATCTTATTCATCATTGACAAATTGGTGGGTAGCTCAACACTTCATGTAGGTAGAAGATCATACATGCAGTATGGTGTGGAGTGTCTAGAGCCAACAATATTTAACTAGAGCGAGGGAGTGTTGATCAATATGAAGGAACACTTATCTACAGTAAGAGAGGGAAAGTTGAAAAAATTTGGCTGTAGTTCCATATTGGTCTCTTTTTCTCTAGAGTGAGTTCCATTACTATAGACTTAATATAATATGCCTAATCCCATTGATCCAAGGGTTCCATGGATGAGGAGGTTGATAGATCATATGTCTCGACATGCATCTCTATCGGTGATCATTTTCTTGAACGCTTTCTTTGGATGGATGATAGATAGTTCATTAAAATCAATGATTATCTGTACACAAGAATGGATTTTTGTGACAACCATGAGCTCGTGATTCTTGAGGGTGAGCGATGGGGTGTTACAGGTAATATATTTCAACCATTTTAATTTTTGAAAGTTTTGTATTTTTTTGTGTTGAGTGTGGAGCATGATTGTTCAAAAGTCTTTGTTTTAGCTGGATGTATACCCTGGGAAGTTTGTACACCCCTCCACATGGGGGGGTGTGGGGGGGACTTGTCCCCCCTGCGGGTGTCTGGAGGGGCCGATCCCCCCCAGCTGGGGGGTTTGGGGGCCAGTGGTCCCCCGGCGGGGGCTCGGGAGTAGTGCCCCCAAAACTAAAAATAGATGTAAAATTGCCTTGTAAAAATATAGTAATTTCTAGTCAATCTGGGCTGTTCATTAGGCGGATGATTTGACGGTATAACTTATGTTTAGTTTAGGGTTTTTTGTCCTAGAAGGAAACCCCTCTCTTTGTATGAGGGCATTGTATTTGAAGCTATGTAATAGATGTGTATTCTCCTAGCGAGAAACAGAGAGGTGAGACTGTGAGAGAAAACAGAGGATATTACAGTGGATTTGCTGTAGGTCATGTCTCTTCATTTTGCTAGATAATAGAAAGGAAGGACTGGCTGTTCAGGGTGGACGTAGCCCAAACTAGGTGAACCACATATATCTCTGTCTCTCCTGTTTTATGTGTTTATATTTCTACAATATTTTATGTGTTCCATTGCTCCGTAATATATAATTTTCTAACAACTGGTATCAGAGCTGAAGGTCTATTTGGCTGATAAACTCCCAGGAAAGAAGGGTTCCTCGTTCGAATGGGAGTAATGGTGGAAGATGGTAAGTTTAGGGTCGAGAAATTTAACGACCAAAACTTCTCGCTGTGGAAGATGCAGATGGAAGATTATATGTATTAGAAAGATCTATATAGACCATTGGGCAAAAAAACAAAGATGTTGACAGGTATGACAGATGAAGAATGGAACCTTCTCGATAGAAAGGCACTCGGAACAGTACGGTTGTGCCTCGCAGCGTTGGTCGCCTTCGACATTTCGAAGGAAATAACGACAGAGGGTTTGACTAAGGCATTGGAGAAACTATATGAAAAACCCTCGGCCTCAAACAAGGTATTTCTTATGAAACAATTATTTAATATGAAGATGTTGGAAGGTGGATCTGTTGCAGACCATTTAAATGATTTTAATACTATTACAAGTCAGTTATGTTCTGTAGGGGTAAACTTTGATGATGAAGTTAGAGCTCTGTTATTCTTGTGCTCATTGCCAGAAAGTCAGAATGGTTTAGTAATGGACTTTAGTAACTCTGTGTTTGGATCTGGTACTTTAAAGTTTGATGATGTTGTCGGTGCTATCCTTAGCGAGGAAATGCAACGGAAAAGCTCCAATGAGACATCAGGTAATTCTTTGAGTGCAAAGTCTAGGGGAGGAAAAATGGAAAGAGGAAAGAGCTCAGGATATCACAGTAAATTAAGGAAAGGTAGATCCAAGTCTAGATCGGGGATAGTGTGTTGGAAATGCGGAAAGAAAGGACACCTAAAGAAAGACTGTAGATCTCGGAAGGGAAAAGAAGGAGATGCACAACAAGAAAACAATCATGAAGCAAATGTGACAGGTGAGGTGTTACAAGATGCTTTGATTCTTTCTTCCGAAAATATTACTGATTCCTGGGTGGTAGATTCAGGGATCTCATTCCATGCCACACTTGATAAGAAATATTTTCATGACTATGTTCAAGGAGATTTTGGACAAGTCTGTTTGGGTGATGATAAACCCTATAAAATTGTTGGAATGGGTAAGGTTCTTGTAAAACAGAAGAATGGAAACCAATGGGTACTAAAGGAGGTAAGGCATGTTCCAGATCTAAAGAAAAATTTGATTTCAACAGGGTAGTTAGGCGGTGACGGTTGTGTGACAACTTTCACAGATAAAGCTTGGAAGGTCACCAAAGGAGCCCTGGTAATACCAAAAGGTGAAAAGGTTGGTACATTGTATTTATGCAATGTTATTTCTAACTCTGTTAATGCTTTAACTTCCAAAGGAGTAGATTCAGCATAATGGCATCATAGGCTTGGACACATGAATGAAAAGGGGATGAAGATTCTTCACTCAAGGAATTTGTTGCCGGGTTTGAAGAATGTTGATTTGGACTTCTATGGGAATTGCATTTATGGAAAACAGAAGAGAGTCAAATTTCTCAGAGTTGGGAAAGAAAAGAAGAGCAAAAAATTAGAGCTTGTGCATATAGATGTATGGGGACCTGCTCAGGTATCATCTCTTAGTGGCTCTTGTTATTATGTTACTTTTATTGATGATGCAACTAGAAAAACTTGGATTTATTGTATTAGAATAAATCTGATGTATTTGATACATTTAAGAAATGGAAAGCTTTGGTTGAGATTGAAACAGGAAAGAAATTGAAGTGTCTTAGATCAGACAATGGAGGTGAATATTGCAGCAAAGAGTTTGATAAGTACTGTTCAGAGCATGGAATTCACAGACAGAAAACAGTTCCAAGAACCCCACAAGAAAATGGTGTGTCAGAAAGGATGAACAGGACAATCATGGAGCGTGCAAGGTGCATGAGATTGCATGCAGGATTGCCTTTACAGTTTTGGGCAGATGCTGTAGATACTATTGTTT
>APFE031331052.1:79007-98206 GCA_000404065.3 Pinus taeda | reverse complement strand
ATCCATGTATTCCTTGAGAAGTCATCTATAAATGATACATAATACACAGACTTACCCAGTGATGGAACTTTCACAGGTCCAAACACATCACTGTGCACAAGCTCTAATATATGTTTGTCCTCTTACCACCAGAGGGGAAACTCACCCGATTCTACTTCCCATATAAACAATTTTCACATAAATCAAAATCCAGAGAGCTATTACTCGTACCTTCTACTACACCTTTACCATGAAGTATTCGAAGGCCCTTCTCTCCAATATGTCCAAGCCTTTGATGCCACAACATGGTCTTCTCTCCAGAGACCATTAGATTTTCTGCTCCATTTTCAGGAACCATGGAACTATTGCACCTGTCAACAACAGTGCTACCTTGCAGCTTGTACAGAGTTCCAATCCGAACTCCCCGCATCAATACCAGTGCTCCTCGAACCATCTTGCAGGTATCCTTCTCGAACAATGTCTTTACACAT
Organism: Pinus taeda; assembly: GCA_000404065.3. NCBI lineage: Eukaryota > Viridiplantae > Streptophyta > Pinopsida > Pinales > Pinaceae > Pinus > Pinus taeda. The sequence continues at coordinate 97,736 of APFE031331052.1, read as the reverse complement.
GCATCATCCAACTTGCTTACAGAAATCAGATTTCTGGCCAGTGTAGGAATATGCAGAACACCCGGAAAGGGTTCTAACCCTTCCACCTTGCAACTTCAACTTTACTTTTCTGCGACCAATGATTCTAGCCTTCCTATCATCTCCTTAGAAGACATCACCACCATCGTATTTCTCATACTCACAGAACCACTCTCTATGGGGAGTGAAGTGAAAGGATGCACCTGAGTCAATCAACCATGCCTCATGATCTACATGTGTACTTGAAGAAGCCAAGTACACATCCCCACCTTCATCTGAGGTGGTTTTCGCCTCTGCAGAAGGAGCATCATCAGATCCCTTTCCTTTATCAGGAGCTTTAGATTTACACTCCCTTCTGAATTGCCCTTCCTTTCCGCATTTCCAGCACACCACCTTTATAGGTTTTCCTGGAGATTTAGATCTCCCTCTAGATTTAGATCTCCCACTCGATGACTTATTTTTGTTTCTGTTCTGGGACCATCCTCATACAGACAAGGCATCACCATTCTGGTTGTCTATATTTTTTCGTCTCATCTCCTCCATCAGCAAGGCTGAGACTATTTCATCAAACTGCAAAGCAGTTTCTTTGCTACCTATTGCAATAACCAGACTATCCCACGAATCTGGTAGAGAACACAACAAACTGATGCACTTATCTTCATCTAAAATTTTAATATCAACAGATGATAACTGACTTACCACAGTATTAAACGCATTGAGATGCTCTGTCACCGAGTCTCCATCTTTCATGCTCAGGTTATACAGCTTTTTCTGCAGGAACAGTTTATTCACCAGAGACTTAGATTGGTACAAAGTCCCTAAGTTGTCCCACAAAGCCTTCGCCGTAGCTTCCCCTGATACATTCAACAATACTGAATCTGAGACACACAATCGTATTATGCTCTTTGCCTTCCGATCCAACTTCTTTCATTCTTCATCGGTCACTCTCGTTGGTTTAGTACCCGGATCTACCGAAATCCACTGATCTTTATCCACCAACAGATCATCCATCTAGAGTTTCCACAACTCAAAACTCTGACCATTGAACTTCTCAATCTCTATCTTTCCACTGCTCACCATCTTCTTACACCACCAGAATCGATCTCGCAGATCTCCCACTGAACAGAGTCTACCACAGGCCCGAGCAAAACCCCTCAGCAACAAAGGCATCCCCTTGAAGCCAAAACAGCTCTCATACCAAATGTAGGTTTTAACCCCATGCAGAAATTACCTGCATACAAATTCTAAATCACAAGAAAAATAAAAATGCGAGAGCATAACACATAAAACAAATATACACATAGATTTCCCACTGGATCCCAAAACCGGGACTACCAGCTTGATTTTTCATTATGTTCCTTTCAATGTTACAATACATATTTATACATGTCGAAGCATCTAATATCATGGACCGAAAACCATCGCGTCCAAAACCATGGACCAAAAACTATCGCGTCCACAAAAACATGTGTGAAAAACCATGCACAAAACCATAGGTGGGCCCGCCCAACCTAACATAGGGTCCAAAACCAAAATTTTCTGGGGCGCTGCCCCAGACCCCATAAAGTGGGGTTACGGGTACCCCTCAAACCCCCTGTTAACTATGTGGAAAGAATATAACAAAACCCAACAATTTGGACTCAAACGAGGTTAGTATATTCATTTATGTAATTAAAAATGTGGTTCAAAATCATTTATTCCCATATTGTTTATTTTGTATAAATAATGATCTAATTAGTTTGAATTTGAATGTGTTATAATGCAGTAAGAACTTATTGGCACTTAGTTTACACAATGGAACTCGCATAAGATTTCTGGTGGTTCTTAGAATGGATATTCTATATATTTTCATACCCTTTTCATAGATCACATTCACATGTGATACTGATTGTATATTCTCATACATGAACAATTTATGGATGTACATGAACATTGTTTTAGTTTATGGATGCTTATTATTACAATTTGCGGATGTTCATGTGATATTTGTAATTTATATATGTTTTCATATGGATAGTTTATGGTACATTATTTTAGTTTATGGATCTAAATTAATCTTTTTTATTGATGTTCATTAATTTTTTATGTTTATGGATCTCATAAAATTATTTCATTAGTTTAAATTTTTTCTATATATACTATAACTTTTATTAAAAAATATAACAATTCTGATTTCTACTTTCATAGACTAGGAAAATAAGGACAATCTCATGTTATGATGCAAGTCACTTTGATAGTTAAATTAATTATATGATTGTTGGATTAAAAAAGACAAATAGGATTGAAATTAGTTTTAAATTCAATTTTAAAAGATGTATGGTAAACGACAAATAGTTTTTCTTCAATTTTATTTATTTTGAAGTCATCTACTTGAGATCTTAATCAAAATATGATATAAGTATAATATTACTATGATGAATGCCATTTTTATATTTAAAATTAACTAAAATATATGATGTATCAATTTAATATGGAGCATCGAAAGAATTATAGTCATGCTTCATATTAACTCAAGTAGAATGTGTCTTTTAGTGCAATCAACATGTATGTTATCACAATTCAAGTTTAAAAGTAAATTATTTGAATTCTAAAGTCATCCATATTATAATAAAAAATCTATATATGAAAATTTTTGTGACCCAACCATATACGATTACATGGTCAACATTTTTAATTATTTGAATCAATTTATTATCTCAAGGTTCAATTAGAAAACACATAGGCTAGAAATTAGTTTTATTGAATATTAAAAGATGTCGTGTAAACAAAAATTAAGTTTTATTCAATATTTTATTTTGAGATTATCTACAAGATCTTAGTCATAACATGATATAGGTCAATTGTATTGGAATTTAATATAGGTAATATATATATCTATATATATATATATATATATATATATATATTGATAACATTTCTATAATTTTATACAATGTGATCAAATTTCCTAAATTTACTTAGCTATCCAAGTATTTCAATCAATTCCCTAAGATTGAAATAAGTTTTATTGAATTTTAACAAACTCGAATATGATTGCAATAATTTATATTCAATTTTAAGAGATGTGGAGATGTAAAAGTTACAAATAAGTTTTAATTGATATTATTTCGTATGAGGTTATCTAAAAGAGGTTAGTCGTAATGCACGTCGTCAATATTTTTATTGTGCTTATGGTCAAATCAATGGACAATGCTAATCTAATTACCTTGAAATTAATGCACATGATTCATGTAGTCACATCAAATTAGAAACCAACATGTTCAATTAATTCAATGCATCTAATGCAAGCACTAAAATAGGATGATAAATCAACGCCTACACTCAAATCAATGCATCTAATGAAAAAAATCAAATAGGATTAGAAATCAATATCTACACTAAAATCAATAATGCAAGCAATCAAATAGGATTAGAAATCAACATCTACATTGAAATCAATGCATCTAGTACTAGAAATAAAATATGATTAGGAATCAACATCTACATTGAAATAAATGCATCTAGTGCTAGCAATCAAATAGGAATAGGAATCAACATCTACACTGAATTAGAAATTAACATATTTAATTAAATCAATTCATATAATGTAAGCAATGAAATAGAATTAGAAACCAACATCTACACAAAGATCAATGCATCTAGAGAAACAAATCAAATAGGATTAGAATTCACTATCTGTACATTGAAATCAATGCATCTAGTGAAAGTCATTTTCTTTTGTTTCTCTACTCACATTATCCATGTCTATATCCCCCTCCATAGCTCCTTATTTGTCTCTCTTTATCACCACCACAAACACAGTCTCTTTCTATATCCATATCCATTTATCTCTCCCTCCTCCATCTCTTTATCTCTCTCTTATTCCCTCTTGCCCCCTTCTATCTATATCCCTATCTCCCTAAGTATCTCCTTCTTCATCTCTCTATACCACCCTGGAAACATATACATTGTTTCTCCATATCTATCTATATCTCCCTCCCTCTCCCTCTCTCTATATATCTCTTCGCCTTGTTGAAAATAGCAACAAGAAATGATAAATATAGAAATGCTAAAAATATCATTGCTATAGATAGCATTTCAGGATATATTCCAATTTTGATTTGTCCTTGAATCAAAATTGAGAATTAAAAATCGAATTTAGTCTCACTAGCTGTTTGAAAAATAATTAATTAATTTATCTTGAGTTAATTAGTGGGTGAAAACCAAACATGAAGTCTTTGTGAAGACATGCAACAGTTATCCCTTTGATTGAGGAAGTTATCCCTTAATTAAGGAGATAAGGGTGAGTTGTATTTGAGTTGTAATTAGTTAGCTCCAATTAGTTGAGTTAAGTCCAGTTAGATTAGTTCCAAACAATTTGTGGAACTAATTGTGAGTTCAGTCAGTTAATGCATGCATGCATGCAACTAGTGTACTTCAGATAACTTAATATTCTCTCTTAAATAACTCATGCATGTCAGTTCAGAGAAAGACCCAGTTGAGATTAAAGACAAGGACATTGTACTATTAGTTGGAGGAATTTTCATATAAAGGAAACTCATCCATGCAGAAGGAATTCATTCCTTTAGGATTGCGCAGTTACTACAGAGGTCAGAGTAGTGTGTGAGGTGAGAATCACGCAGGTTGCAGTTGGAGGACCCAGGAGAAACTGCTCAAGGAAATAGGAGGCTTGGAGGACTGAAGGAAGGCATATGTGTTGTCTATTCTTTCTATGAGTAGCAATGAGGGATTATACTCAGAGCTGGATAGCTTGTGAGCTAAAGCTTTGTGTAATCCTGAGATATTTCCACTTGTATGATAATACAGACAACGAGGTGTTTAGCTTAGGCTTTCCCCAGAGTATTCTTTTGTGTTTCATGTGTGATTGAATCTTCTTCACTGTTATATGTGTTCTGTTTGATCTTGCTCAAAATTGATTAAGCTTCCACAAGTTTGATTGTAGAAGTAGATTAAGTATTTTTCTTTAATACATTGCATAATCAGTTTAATCTACAGTGAGAATTTCTACATGGTATCAAAAGTAGCTGAACTATAGAGAAATTTCTACATGGTATTGGAGCAAAGGTGATCAAAGCAGAGAACAATATACAAAGAAGGGAGAAGTTTGAAGTTTGAAGTTCTTGATTGTTGGTAAAAAATCGATTTCTTATCACATCTCAAAGTTGACCAATGGCATTCAATGGCTTGAGACTCAAGTATGCCTTGGCTGGCAACTCGAATTACATACCCTCGAAGGATTGCATGGAAGCGTTATTAGAGGACAATGGTTTGAAGGAATTCATTGATCAAGAAGTACCCAAGCCAGTAGCAACTGATTCCCAAGAATTGGCGAAATGGAAGAAATGTGTGGCAAGAGCGAGGAGGATTCTCTTGGAGGGAGTTCGAGATAATATTGTCTCAAGTCTCCATCGGAAGGAGACTCTGTTTTCAATATGGAAGACATTGAAGGATCTATATCAGAACAGTAACAACCAAAGGAAGCTGGCCTTGAAGGACAAGCTTTGGAAAATCAAGTGTGAAAAGGGTCAAACGTTCTCTACATATCTGAACAAGCTCACCACCTGCAGAGATGAGCTTGGAAGTGTAGGAATCATGACAACTGATGATGACATGGTGAGTCTTGCTCTCCTTGGTCTTCCTAGGAGCTGGCATAGCTACGAGGACTCAATGAATGGAAGAGAGAAACTACCAAATTGGTAACGACTGTGGTCAGATCTAATGTAGGAGGAGATGAGGAGAAGCACCAAAGATGGTTCTTCATCAAAGCATGATGATGAAGAAAATATGTTCTTAGCGAGTAAGGCAAGGAAATGGAAGGAGAAGGATTCTCATTACAAATGGAGTTCTTCCCATGGTGGGAAGAAGATTGACAAATCTAAAGTGAGATGCTTTAATTGTCATGGGGTGGGCCATTATGCAACTGATTGTCCATTGAATAAATCAAAGAAGGGATCCTTGGAAGGATCTGAAGGTGATGCCCTAGCCTCTCAATTTGAATTGGATTTTACCCTCATCGCATGCATGATTTCATCGATGATGGGTTGTGGTTGGTTTCTTGACAATGGAGCCTCATTCCACATGACCAACGATAAGAGTGTGTTCAATATCTTGGAGGAGGAAGACCTCCAGATGCGCATAGAGATGGGTAATGATGAAAAGTGTAATGTTTCCAGAGTGAGCATGGTTGCTTTTCAGAGGGAGCATGGAGCTATCATTACCTTGACAAATGTGAAGTATATGCCTGGACTGAAGAAGAACTTGGTATCGATCGTAATGTTAGAGGACAAGGGCTATGATGTAGTCTTCAGTAAGGGAAAGGTTTTCCTTAGACACATCACCACGGGTCAGGTGAAACAGATCAGTTCATGGGTACATAACCTGCATGCTCTTGAGGTTCAAGATGTATGTAAGGTCTTGAGGAGCAAGGAAACTATTAGAGACTTGGTGTTTGAGAGGGAGAGTACATTACCTCTCAACATGCAGCTCCAGAAGAAGTCTCAAACAATTGTGGAGGAGCCATAATTGGTGAAGCAGCTTCAAGAGGTTGTGGAGCAGCCACAACTAGAGAAGACGAGAGGAGAACAAGTGGAGGCATCTACTCATGGAGAGACCTCTAGTAGGGGGAAATTTTGAGCCAAGTGGGTAGAAGGATCACATGCAACCATACCTCTAGGTGTGAGGTGGGGCAATGTGAAGTGATAGTCCCAAGAATGCTGAAATAGCGATAGGATCATTGAGGTACCTAGCCTTTTTTATTAGACCTTGCTACGGGAGCCCGAATGAGGAGTAGCATGATTGGTTAAGTGGGTAGAGACAGATGCAGATGGAGTGGCAGAGGGAGCTTCAGCATCAGAGGGTGTTTCTAGCCCAACAGGGAGGTCAATTGGGAGATCAGTTACTTATTTCTCAGTAACTAAGTTGCAGTGTAGCAGTGGGCAACACGATGCAACATGATGAGAGGAGGTGCAGTGTGGATGCATGCCGGGAGATAGGACCAGCAACAACACAGATGCAGAAGGAGGAGTCAGTGTGATTGATGCAATCATAGGTCAAAGTGACAGAGGCTAGAATAGTCAGATACAGAAGAGCACATAGGTGCAGAGCTTTTCAGTCGACAGAGGAAATGTCAGTTAGAGACATCATTCCGATTCAGGTTGGATATTTTTTGTTTCTAGAGTTGCTAGAGAAACAACACTTGAGATAAGTGTTGCATGTAGAACATTCCAAAGGTTCGGGATTAGGTTCAAGTTGAATGCCTTTCTTGTTGAGAGAGAGTGTTGAATATAGGAACAAGAAATGATAAAAATAGAAATGCTAAAAATAGAATTTCTATAAATAACATTTCAGGATATACTCCAACTGTGTTGAAAATAGCACCAAGAAATGATAGAAATAGAAATGCTAAAAATAGCATTGCTATAGATAGCATTTCAGGATATATTCCAATTTTGATTTTTCCTTGAATCAAATTGAGAATTAAATTCAAATTTAGTCTCACTAGCTGTTTGAAAAATAATTAATTAATTCATCTTGAGTTAATTAGTTGGTGAAAATCAAACATGAAGTCTTTTTGAAGACATGAAAAAGTTATCCCTTTGATTGAGGAAGTTATCCCTTAATTAAGGAGATAAGGATGAGTTGTAATTAGTTAGCTTATTTAACTAAGCTATGTCCAGTTAGATTAGTTCCAAATAGTTTGTGGAACCAATTATGAGTTCAGTCAGTTAATGCATGCATGCATGAAACTAGTGTACTTCAGATAACTGAATATTCTCTCATAAATAACTCATGCATGTCAGTTCAGAGAAAGACCCAGTTCAGATTAAAGACAGAGGCATTGTACTATCAGTTGGAGGAATTTTCCTATAAAAGGAACTCATCCATGCAAAAGGAACTCATTCCATCAGGATTGCGCAGTTACTATAGAGGTCAGAGTAGTGTGTGAGGTGAGAATCACACAGGTGGCTGTTGGAGGACCCATGAGAAACTGCACAAGGAAATAGGAGGCTTGGAGGACTGGAAGAAGGCATATGTGTTGTCTATTTTGCCTATGAGCAGCAGTGAGGGATTGTATTGAGCTCTGGATAGCTTGTGAGCTAAATCTTTGCGTAATCCTGAGATATTTCCACTTGTATGATAATACAGATAGCAAGGTTTTTATCTGAGGATTTCCCCAGAGTATTCTTCTGTGTTTCATGTGTGATTGAATCTTCTTCTCTGTTATATGTGTTCTGTTTGATCTTGCTCAAAATCGATTAAGCTTATGCAAGTTTGATTGTAGAAGTAGATTAGGTATTTTTCTATAATACATTGCATAATCAATTTAATCTACAGTGAGGATTTCTACATGGTATCAGAGGTAGTTGATCTATAGAGAAATTTCTACAAAATTCACTATCTGTACATTGAAATCAATGCATCTAGTGAAAGTAATTTTCTTCCGTTTCTCTACCCACTCTATCCATATCTATATCTCCCTCCATACCTCCTTATTTGTCTCTCTTTATCACCCCCACAAACACAGTCACTCTCTATATCCATATTAATTTATCTCTCCCTCCCTCCATCTCTTTATCTCTCTCTTATTCCCTCTCACCCCCTTTTATCTATATCCCTATCTCCGCAGGTCTCTCCTTCTCCATCTCTCTATACCACCCTGGAAACATATCCATTGTTTCTCCATATCTCTATATATCTCCCTCCCTCTCCCTCTCTCTATCTCTCTCTTCCCCTTCTCTCCTCCTCTCTCTCTATATCTTCTCCTTATCTCCCTTTGTATCCACTTCTATCTCTCTTCCATCCTACTCTCCTCTCTCACTCTCTCCTCTTCTCCCCTTCTCACTCCCTCTCTCTCTCTCTCTCCACCTTTCTCTTGCTACATTTCTTTCTTCTTACCTCCCTCTCTCTTTCCCTCCAAGTCTGTCTCTCGCTCCCCCTCCCTCTGAAGTCCTCCCTCTCTTCCTTCATCTCTCTCCCTTTCTCTCCCACCTTCCTCTGCCTCTCCCCTTTCTCTCTCTCTCTCTCTCTCTCTCTCTCTCTCTCTCTCTCGCTCTCTTCATCCTCTAACTCTATCACTCTCTCCCTCCTTGTCTAATTATCTCTCCCCCTTCTCTCCATCTCCCCTTATTTGTATTTCTGTCTCACCCCCAAACATAGTCACCTTCTCTCCATCTTTCCCTTGTCACTTCCTATCCCTCTCCCTATATGTATTTATTCTGCCCTCCCTATCTTTTCCTCCAATTCCATCTCTTGAGCTCCCTCTCTTTCTCTTCCACTCTTTGGACTCCTCTCCTTCTCCCTATCTACATGTTCACCTATCTCTTACCATTCTTTGCCTCTCTCTTTCTTCAATTCTCCTCTTCTCTCTCCCTCACTTTATCTCCATCTCTCCCTTGTCGCTCCCTCTATATGTCTCCACCTCTATCACTCTAGGTCTTTGTTCTTCCCTCCCATATATATTTGGGACTAATATATATACTAATATATTATAATCTAACAAATTTTATATTATTATTAGAGTTAATATTTATAAATAAAATAAAAAATTAATATATTAACATTAAAATATAAAATAATATTTTTTAATACTAATATTAGATTTACTAACTTGGTTTGTGCATGAAATGGTAACAAAAATTCTAATAAAATTTGGAATTTTAATGTCGTAAAAACTTTTGTGAAATGCAAATTTATGATCCATTTAAATTCAAGGTATATTATAAGGCATATTTTGAGCACAGTCAAACATACTTACACATTTCCCTCACACTGGCCTATAGAATGTGCATCTCGGCACAATAACATAAATAAATTCTAATGTTGTTCATAACGTAGATCTGGTTGAATTTTCATATTTAATAAAATAATATCATATCAAATTGGTTAAACTATTTATGATTTAAATTTCAGATCTTTATTGATTCTAAAATCTAAATTATGGGATTCACATTTTTTTTTTTATAAAGCCTCGATCGAGCTCCATAGCTCCATCGAGCCATATAGATCGATCGATCTATATAGGTAACGATGCAAATGGATCGATTGAGGATTTAGTAAATGCTCGATGGAACTATTTGAAATAAAAATTTAGGTGCTTAATCGAGCATTTTAAGCACTCGATCCAACATCTAAAGTCCTAAAAACCACAATTTTAGCACCCTTTCTTCAAAATTTTCTGCAAAACCATTTTGCACCCTAGCATACTTAGGCCAAAATTTGTCCTTAAGTGGCGGAGTTGATCATGTTGGATTCATGAAGGAATCATCTAACCAACAGAATGTGATTTTGACATTTTCAAATTCATATGATATTTTTTATCTGATTTCTCTTAAATGTAATTCTTGAAATTTCTTGGACAGTTTCAAAGAGGCTAAATAAAAAATAAATGACATGACGTATAGACAATGAAAAAATTAAAAGAATACCACTATCTTTATTTACGAGTCCTCTTTAAAATGATACTCTTGGTTTTTCAATTTATTTAAATATCTGAAAAAAGCTTACATGAACACATGTGTCTGCAAAATGCAATTAAAATATTACTTCGTCAACCTTAGAAAATAATAAAAAATATAAATTTTCATACAAATAAATTTTTAATATGGAAAACTTAGTTCCCTCAATATAGATCATGGTCACACACACACACACACACACACACATGTTGGCTGCTCGAATTGTTTATTGATTAAACAGTCGAGTACCACATTAAATTGTCAACCCGGGAAAGTCCTTTTGTTTCAAAGGTGACCTCGTATGGTATGCACTCAATTCTAAAAACATTAAAGGTTGTAGTATAAACAAATCTACTTTCTATCAAACCCTCACTCTGTCTTACTGCAACTATAACTGTTGCAGAAATGAAGTGAAAGCGATTAACTAATTATAACGAATCTACAGAAAGAAATGATGGTTGTTTTGTAACAAAGGACTAGGACCATGTCCTCAGAATAAGGATGCTCAGCACTTGCCTCTGTAACCAAATTGCCAATACACACTGAAAATCCTAATCACCGGTGACACAATATTTCACAGCGCCAATCGATTAAGAAAACCGAGTATCAGCAAAATGAAATATTGGAAGCAAGGCTAGAAATATTCAAAAATCACACAGACACTTAACAGAAAGAAATGGGTGAATCTTGTGAAGAAGGTGGGCCCTGTCCCTCTCACAAGATTCCCCGGAACACTGATGCTAAGTTGAAATGCTCAGAACAGGGCTTTATTCATCTTCCAAAATGTCTAATTACAATAAAGATTCAGACTTGCTCTGCATTACAATACTTCCTTTATGACTCGCTAACTCTCAACTGTAGATGTCCCCTCTTTCTAGAGGAGACATCTATTACAATAGATTGTCATTATTCATTCAGTTTGACTTCTTTGTACAAAAATAGGAAATCAATTCCTGTTACAGCATGCTGTTACAACAATGTGTAAACTTTGTCATCCTTCGTTAGGCAGATCTTTCTACTGTTGCAAAACTGGTGCACCTCGTCCATCTCCTTGAGATCTTTGTGCTATCCTTGGCTGTTTCGTCCTTATTGTCAATTTGGTATCTCAACTGCTCCCTTGAAGTTCTCGTGCTGCTCCTGGTGTTCCAGCATCTGCGACTATGTTTTGATGATCGTGCTGTGTCAGCATCTGCCAAGTATAGTTCTGCCAGCTTCAGATGGTTGCTGCCCCGCTAGACAATTGTTGTTTCACCCATTGCAAAATGAGGTTTTACCCACTTTAGTTAGTTGTTGTTTCTGGTGTTGCAGCAACTGAGAATTATAATTCTGTGGACTTTGAATAGTTTCAACAATTGTCAGTGACTTAATCAAGTTCCAAAGATTAATTATAAAGATAACATGAATATGTGTTGAATAATTAAACATATAGTAATGAGGAGAGTTACTTCATACCTTGGAATAATGAGGTTAATATGTTATCAAAGGTTTCAACTTATGGGCTAAAGAGGGTAATATCACAACAAAATATAACGTCAAAAGTAGACAATATGGAGTCCTAACATCCCCCCCAACTGAAAGGGTTGCATGTCCTCATGTAACGTTCCCTCTGAATCTGAGTCGGAGTACTGGGATGAACAATGTAAGTTGCTGATACAGTAGCTAAAGAAGGTTTTATCAGACCTGCTTCTGAATCCATAGACACTCTGTACCTGCTTCCATACTGCCACCTCCTCCTTTTTGGTCAGTTTGTAATGCGCCTTGTATTGCTGACCAGGTAACCACAAGAGAGGGAAATGAAAATGGTAACCAATCCACCTTTCAGCACACTGTTCCATACATTTGACATAATAAGGTATGCGTGAAATTGCTACCTGAAGATTGAGGGGATTGTAAGGGTGATATTCCTGTCTCTCTTTGGGACAATGTTCCCAAAATAATTTGTTTGCTTCGATGGCCAGCGCCCCTTTTGTTTTTACACAATGTTGGCAGTCCTGCAAGACTGCTTCCTGTAGTTTCCTCATGTGATCAACCATCTTTGGATTACTCAATTTTTTTTTATGTTGTGCAATGAAGGTGGCTGCATTCTATGGTTCATTTCGAATCCATAGAAGGCAGTTCTGCTCATTATGCGTCACTGACATATAGGCATTTTTCCAAGTAAGTTGATTGGCTAGAAAAGATATGAAGGCTCTTATTTGGATATCACCAACAATAGGGAGTATATTCATCATTCTATCTTCAGGCATGGCCTCATTGTGAAGATAGAGTTCACAAAGCAGGTTTTGATCATTATTTGGTGCTTCTCTGAATGTTTCAATAAATTGATCAGGTGTATCAACTTGGTAGGGTCTTCCATCTCTGATTGCCTTTATTTGCAAGAACGCTAAGCATTCTCTCAAAAATACTGCATAATTGAAAGAGGGTTGTCTTGTAGCCAGTACCCTCTGGACCAAATTGAAGATAGAGGACAACCTGTCTTTTAATTTCTTATTTTCTTTATGTTGAGCTCGAGATTGTTCAAGTGCATCCCAATTTCTGTATGCATAGCTAAACGAGGTTGACTTTTGCTGTTGGAATGCCTTCCCTTGTGAAAGCTCATGTTCTGTTCTCCATGTGTCTTTTAGTTTTTGAAAACTAGAGGTCTCCGTGTGAGCATTGCTGACATAGGGAGGTTCAGTCTGTGCATAGGCATCAAAAAAAGATTTTTGTTCTGTAATAGTTTGGGTGGGCCGGGGTGGTTCTATGTCCTCCTCCACAATTCTTGAAAAACCTGCTGGTTCTTGTGTAACAACAGGTTGCTCTGTTTCTTCTTTTACAGCTCTCGGAGAACCTGCTGGTTCTTGTGTAATAGCAGGTTGTTCTATTTCTCCTTCTACAACTCCTGCTGGTTCTTGTGTAACAACAGGTTGTTCTGTTTCTCCTGCTGGTTCTTGTGTAACAGTAGGTTGTTCTATTTTTCCTGCTGGTTCTTGTGTAACAACAGGTTGTTTTGTTTCTCCTGCTAGTTCTTGTGTAACAGCAGGTTGTTCTGCGTTTCCTGCTGGTTCTTGTGTAACAGCAGGTTGTTCTATTTTAGTTACAGCAGCAGAAGGTTGTGGATTAGCTTCAGTCATTGGAACATGGACTATCTTATATCCTGCTTGAGTGTACAACTCACCACACTCACTTCACATATACTCATTGTATTGTCTCTTTTCTGTTACAGACACTACCCATGCTAAGATGTGGAGATTATATTCATTCTGATAGGATTCTTTAACCATTATTATCTCCTGCTGATAATCCTTAATTTGAGATTTTAGAAACTCAATTTCTTCCTGCAGGGAGGCTATGGTAGGCGGAGCTTGTGTATCTGCAGGTTCTAATGGGGGAAGGGATTGTTGTTCCGCATCCACTTGGTCATTTTCATCCCCAACAGGTGGTTCTTGTGTGTCACTTGTTGGGTCAGTGGCTGGTTCTTATGTAACAGCCACTTGCCCAATATCACCTTGGGTGTCTACTTTAGATTTTTTGGCAGCTGGTTCTTGTGTAACAGTTGCCTCAGAAAATAATGTCACAAAACTGTCAATGCTCTGCATCTTAGCCCCAGAGGGTGAGGAAAGGGAATGCTCAGGGATGATTAGGATGTGGGGTGTTAAGGTGATGGGTGGAGAACTAGGGATAACAGGGCTGGTAGGTTTAATTGCTACAGATGACCGTGTTCGTTGCCTCGGTAAAGAGGCAGGAAAATCAATAATTTTTCTCTTTTGGCCACTTTTCTTCAGACTGGAGGAACTATCGGGAATAGCAACTGCTTTGACTGAAGCCCTGGTTCTTCTCCTTTTTGGTGGAGTTTGAGTTTTCTCCTGTTATTTTCTTTTAAGAAAAATGATGGGGGTATTATCATCAGAGTCATCGATGGAGATATGAACCATGGGGGTAGATGGTTGAGCTTCATTGGGGGATGGGGTCCTCTGTAGGGGTGTTTCTGTTGCTGATTGCTGGGGAATTTCCTGGGGTATTTTCTCTGGTTGTTGGGGAATTTCCTGGGGTATTTGCTCTGGCTGTTGGGGAATTTCCTCTGCCTACTGAGGATCTACTTCTATTTGCTGGGGAGAATTAATGAGGGGAGGTGGTTGATTTAGAGCAAAGCCTCTATTTATTAGGAGTTGGGCTAAGCGATGATGTTTCAGGGAAAAGAGCGGATGCTTTGCTTTTACAGTATAACGTGACATATTTTTTAGACAACTCAATAGATAATAGGGCATGTTTATTAACTGACCATGACTCAAATGATTTAGCAAAACGAAGTCGTGTTGGTAAATTACCTGGTAACAACCTTCGCAAGTCAAATACTGCTTCACGAACTCCGCAACCTTTGGCCATGGTGGAGGCAGTGACTGAAGTGCGACCCCTCTGCCCTTGGCTTCCACATGCTCTCCTGGTAGGAAAAATCCTTGCTGCGCATTCAGAATAAGATGTTTCCTACTAAACTAGCGTGTATCATTGATCGGTAACCCGGAAACTTGGGCTACGTCTTCTTTTGTTACTGGTATCTGCACTCCCTGGACCATAGAAAATCCTTCTCTTAAATTGCATGCGAACTCCAACACTTGATGTGTGTTGAAATCTGGGAGTCTTCTAAAGTAGTCTACCCATCCTACTTGAATGAAAATTTGATAAACCTCCGGGTAGAGTTCCAGTAGTGTTGTTGTGCCAGGTTCATATATAATCATATTTCCACCCATAGCTGCTGATCCAGCGAAAATACACAATACGGAGCCGAGTTACCAAGTTTGAGATAGAGTAAACCGTTACAAATGAGGATATGCCACGACGAAGTGACTTTTAGATATTACCGCGAGGAGTAAGGGTGGCGGTGATTGACGTGTTATGCAATAATTACAATATTTTGGTAATCCCCCCAAATCTAGGACTGAATGATCTGATTGGTAGTACAATGATTTCGGCAGTCGTATCAACATCTCCACATTAACTATAATTTAATATCCACACTTAAACATGCGTACCTTTATTTTTACCTTTAGTCGCGCGCCAAAAAGCCTTATCTTGTCTTTTGTTGGATTAATAATGATTACAAAGAGTGTAGAATCGTGAGAATACAGACGATTTTTATTACAGGAAGTAGTAGTGAAGGAGTGTAATTATCGGAGTGCATGGCTGGTTCTTTTAATGAAGCATAATATGTTCCATCAGGATGATAGTTCATTAAGTACTAAAATTGGTGTTACAGCATTGAAAATTGATGTTGCCGGAACATGAGTTGGTGCTGCAGCAGTGGGAAGTGGTGTTGCGGCAACGGGAAGTGGTGTTGCAGCAACGAGAAGTGGTGTTGCAGCAACAGGAAGTGGCGTTGCAGCAACAAGAAGTGGTGTTGCAGCAACGGGAAGTGGTGTTGCAGCAATGGGAAGTGGTGTTGCAGCAACGAGAAGTGGTGTTGCAGCAACAGGAAGTGGTGTTGCAGCAACGGGAAATGGTATTGCAGCGATGGAAAGTGGTGTTGCAGCAACGGGAAGTGGTGTTGCAACAACGGAAAGTGGTGTTGCAACAACAGGAAGTGGTGTTGCAGCAACAGGAAATGGTGTTGTAGCAACGGGAAATGGTGTTGCAGCAACAGGGAGTGGTGTTGCAGCAATGGGAAGTGGTGTTGCAGCAACAGGCCATAATGAAAAACTTGATTTATGGTCCAAAAAACGTTTCCCAGCTACAAAATGATTCTTTTGGAATTTTTGTTCTCAGCCATCCTTCGAAACTAAGATCTGCAAAACAATTAATCGTAATATGGCAACCCTTGGCAGGGATCATTAGTTAAAAAAAATCTAATCTAAAAATAAATAAATAGAAATTTAAGTGCCTTGAGGGACAGCAGGTTCCCCCAAAAAGATGTAATGTAAGTCTGCCATGCAAGTAGCTTTGAAATCCTCTTTAGAAACAGGTCGTTGATAGAAGTGGAGTCAATACCCATTGACTAATAATGGTGTTCTACTATCATCAATCGTTAAAAGTCTGACTTTTCCGTTTGGAAAAACAACATCTATTTCATAAGGTCCTAGCCACCTTGTTCTTAATTTACCTTGGAAATTTTCGAAATGGGAGTCATATAGTAAAGCCCAATTACCTTTCTGGAACTGCTTTTTCTTAATGGTTTTGTCGTGCCATGTGGTTCTTTGTTGCTGGAACATGGTTGTTTGATGGATGGCATCCAACCTTTTCTCGTCCAGTTCCTGAAGCTACTGCAACCTGACTGTCTGTGCATCAGTCAAATCAAGGTTAACAGCTAAAGCAGTTCTTAAAGTTTTGATTTCAAACTCCACAGGGAAATCAACATTTTTACCAAAAACTAATTCATAGGGTGAAAAGCCTGTAGTATTTTTCCAAGTAGTTCTATAAGCCCATAGTGCTTCGGGAAACTTTTGAAACCAGTCCCTCCTGATTTCCTTTATTGTTTTCGTCAAAATCGCTTCTATGACTTTGTTGGTGCTTTCCACCTGCCCATTTGCCTGGGGGTGATAAGGTGTGGTCATTTTATGCTTAAAATGGTATTTCTGCAATGTGTCTTTGAAGCCATGAGAGTTAAAAGGAGGTCCCCCATTAGTGACTAGTTCCCTAGGCAGTCCAAACCTAACGAAGATCTCTTCAAATAAAAATGTTAATATTGATTCTTCATTAGCTTTGAGGAGTGCCTTAGCTTCTACCCACTTAGTCATATAATCTGTGCATACTATTATGTAAACTTTTTTATTAGATGGAGGGTTAATGGGACCTATAAAATCTAGTACCCATCTTTCAAAAGGTTCACGAATTACCTGGGGATTGAGTGGCATTTCATCCCTGTGACTAGGCTGGCCCATTCTTCAACAGCTATCGTAGGCCCTGACATATTTCTTTGCATCCTTGAAGATTGAGGGCCAATAGTAACCCATACTGAGAACCTTGTGTGCTGTTCTTTTGTCTGCAAAATGCCCTCCACAAGGGCCATCGTGGCAGGCTTTCAATACATCATAAATTTGATCTTCACCAATGCATCTCCGGATCTCCTGATCGAGTCCTGTGTGAAACAGACCGCCACTTATCCAGCTGTACCTAGCACTTTGCTGAATAATTTTCCTTTTTTCTCTATGCGATAGGTGTGATGGTAATTTCCCTGTAACTAAGTAGTTGGCAATGTCTGCATACCAAGGTGACTGAGCAGATACTGCAAATAAGTACTCGTCAGGAAAAGAATCATCTACTGGAATATTTTCATTAGTTTTTAACCAAGAAAGGAAATCAACGACTACATTCTCTTTTCCTGGTCGATCTACAATTGTGATATCAAATTCTTGTAATAACAATAACCATCTGGTAACTCAAGAATTTGTAATTGATTTGTTCATTAAGTATTTAATGGCCGAGTGGTCAGTATGCACAACAGTAGTATAACCAGTAATATAATGTCGAAACTTATTGATAGCATAAATTACTGCTAGAAATTCCTTCTCAGTAACTGTATAATTGAGTTCTCTGGGGGTCATGTTTTTACTAATAAAATAAATGGCATAGGGAAGACTGTTTTCTTCTTGTCCCAAGACAGCTCCAATCCCAGTGTCTGAGACATCAGAGGATATATGAAAGGGGAGTGCCCAATCAGGTCCTCTCAAAATGGGAGTTGTAGACAACTGATGTTTAAGTTCATCAAATGCTTTTTCATAATCATCAGTCCACTTAAATTTAGCATTTTTCGTTAGTAGCACAAACAGGGGAGAAGCTATTTTAGAAAAATTCAAATAAATCTTCTATAATAACCGGCATGTCCTAAGAAACTTCTCACATCAGTTTGTGTTTTGGGGATAGGGAGGGTCTGAATTACCTGTATTTTAGCTGGATCGACTTGGATTCCTAAGAATGAGACGAAGTGACCCAATACAATACCTTGATTCATCATCATATGGCATTTTTCAGTACTTAAGGCAAGGTGTGCTTCTATACATCGCTTAAGTACTTTTTCAAGGTTCTGTAATGCATCCTCAAAGGTCGTGCCATAAGGAGTAAAGTCATCCATAAATATTTCTAAAGAATCATTTAACATATCATAAAATATCCCTATCACTGCGCTTTGGAATGTTGTTGGGGCATTACATAGCCCAAATGGAAGAACCCTATAGGCAAAGGTCCCCCATGGGCTAGTAAAAGTGGTTTTGTCCTGATCTTGGGGTGCAATCTTTATCTGATTATATCCGCTAAATCCATCCAAAAAGGAAAAGAATTTCTTACCTGC
>APFE031331052.1:50888-78496 GCA_000404065.3 Pinus taeda | reverse complement strand
GGTAAAGGGAAATGGTCTTTCTGGGTGGCCTTATTTAGGGCTCTATAATCCACACATACTCGCCATTTCCCATTTTTCTTGGGTACAATTACTAGTGGAGAAACCCATTCACTATCAGATATGGGGTATATAAATCCTGCATTCAACAATTTTTGAAGTTCTTCCTTTACAATTTCCCTTAAATTGGGATTCATCCGTCATTGGGGTTGACAGAGTGGGCGGGATCCTTCTTTAATATAAATGCAGTGGGTGCACAATTCAGGAGAAATCCCCTTCATATCTGTATAATCACATGCGAATGCTTCTTTATTTTCACGGAGTAGCTTCATTAACTATTGTTTTTTATCATCTGTTAGATTAGGATTTATATTTAATGTCTTACCTGGCTCGATTTCTACTGTTATACTTTTGGAGGAGCTGCCAGCTAATGTCTGAGGTAGATTTTCAGTTTCAAGGTTCTGCTGGGATTCAGATTCCAAGATTGCAGTAAAGTGATTATGCATTTCTGAACTAACCAAAGAAGTTTCAGAGATAAAGTTTCTAATTAATTCATCTTCGTTGATTCTTTGAAAGTTAAAGCTTGTTCGACAGTTAAAATGGGTTGAGTTTCCTCATCCTCATAATCTAACCATACAGAATTATCGTTATTAATCATGGGTGTGGCATGAGGATAAAGAGTAAGTTGTTTGGTTTCCTGCCCATTAGATATTGTCATTGATCCAGATCTACAGCTGATGAAAGCATCTGCTGTAGCCAGCCAAGGTCTTCCTAGAATCAGTGGATGACCCCCCAACTTTGTTTTAGTTTGTAACACAACAAAATCGGTTGGGTATTTCCAAGATTCTATGGAAATTACCAGGTCTTCAATGACTCCGTCGGGTTTAATTGTAGAGCGGTCAGCCAGCTCTAGAATGGTTGGGGTTTCCCTAATTAAATGTTTCAACTGCAGTAATTGTGTTGTTTCAAGTGTCATAATGTTTATTGCAGCACAAAGATCCACTAGAACTTTAGAGACAAAGGTTTTACCAACCTGAACTGTTACTGTAGGGTGACTAGGGTCACCATATTTCACAGGGGGATCTTTTTCTGTCATCAAAGCAGTCAGTTCTCCCATCACATGGACTGTGAGGGGTTCCTTCGCTTTTCTTCCAGGCTTTTTAATACAGATATCCCTAACAGTTCTAGCATAAATAGGAACATCTCTTAGTGCTTGCAATAGCAGAATTTTGACATATAAATTCTGCAGTTCTCCTAAAAGGTTAAAAGCAGGTGGCTCAAATGTTTTGGTAATAGCCAGATGTTCAGGGAAGGGTGGCTCTGTTGTTTGAGCAGTCTTGTTAGAGGATGATTCAACTGTTTCAGTATTGTTGTTAGATGACTTTTCTTTTCTAGCTTCCTCTTTTTCAGAGTCAGTAATATCATCAATGATGGGTTCAACTATTCTCCCCAAACGTAAATGGATATCATTACGTTGCATAGGGGAAACAGGTTGACTTTGAATATCAATTACCTGTAGAGCTTTATTATTATTCGGGTTGGGGTTAGGTTGTACAGGCAGTTGGGGTCTGATTGACTAGTTATTCAGCGGAGTGTTAGATGGTAAGGAAAGAGATTGTTGGTGTTGAGGAAATGGAATCTGCTGGGCTATCCAGTTTGGGTTCCATTGATTGAAATAAGGTTGCTGAAGAGTCCAAGGATTCCACATGGTAGGATCTGTAAAAGGAGGATTTGGTTGCTGCATAGGTGGAAATTGCATTGGATTAAAGAGTGGGTATTGCATTTGATTCATGGGTGGGTAATTTGTTTGAAAAGGAGAGTGATTATTCCAACGACTAAATGATGTGTTAGAACTAATACCTTGTCTTTGTGGTTGCCATTGCCTCCTCTGTGTCAGCAGGTACACTGCTTCAGCTTCCTCTTCAGTTGATTTCAGTGCTGCCTTTATTCTTGGCAAGGGCATTGTTGAGTCTCATGATCCTTTTCACAGATAGTGCAAATTGGTACCCTATCCAATGGGCATTCCCTCAGTGGGTGCTTCTCTCTGCATTTAGAACAGAAAATAGCCAGAGAAACTTCTGCTTCTGCCTGCTTCTTTTTAACCCGCAGCACATCAATTTGTGAAGCAAAAGAGCTTAACATTTCAGTTTTAAATTCTTCAAGCAAATTACCTATTTCGGCTCGTGTTGCTCCTCCACTTGCTGATTTCTGGACTCTTGAGTATATACTGTCCCTGATTTTAGATTTACTTGCTGCCCCTCTGGAACATCTCATACAGAGGTTGATAATCTCATCAAATGGTTCTTTGGAGATATCCCCTTTTCCAAGCATATTCAACATATCCAAGCAGTCATCTTGTACCCCTTTTAGCAGTATTGTCTTCAAAATATCCTTACTCATAGTCGAATGATCAGATCGCTGCAGATTATACCGCAGTCTCTCTACAAAGTCCTCCAGATTCTCATCCTCGTTTTGAACCATTTTAAACAATTCTTCCTTCCTTTCTCTTGTTCGATAGTAATCCTGATATTTGGCCAGAAAACTTTCTTTCATCCGATCCCAAGTAGTGATTACCTGAGCTCCTAAGCTCATAAACCACCTTAACGCATTCCCCTTCAATGTTGCTGGAAGTAGTTTTAATTTCTAAGCAGGAGTTACATAATCATAACTTCTACACATTATATCAAATTCAAAGAGGAGCTCATCATGGTCTTCAGAGGAAACCCATGAAAATTAGGTAATGTTGTAGGTGGAATGTTCTTCATAGGGGTTGTTCCTCTTGGGAGATCTCCAATAGGAAATTCCAGGGTGGAGAGTGAATTTTCCCCCCTTCCTTCCGCTCTGTTATCCTCCATTGGTCCTTTTCCTGAATCGCTTGCTCTGTCTTCAGTATCTTCTATTTCTTCAGGTTCTTCTACCGGTTCCTCAACGTGTTCTGGAGTTTCAAGCTTCCTTTCAGGTCCTAGTACTTCCCTTGTCTGGTGATTTGTTTGGGAGGAATGTTGGATCTGAGGTCTTCAGGAACTTGTTCTCTGGGATGTCTCGGCCTTTGAAATGATGTCGTCAATAAAAGTTTTTCTTCCTCCTCCTGCACCCTTGCCGCCT
The DNA here is from genome assembly GCA_000404065.3 of Pinus taeda. Lineage (NCBI taxonomy): Eukaryota > Viridiplantae > Streptophyta > Pinopsida > Pinales > Pinaceae > Pinus > Pinus taeda. The sequence continues at coordinate 75,394 of APFE031331052.1, read as the reverse complement.
GTGAAGTTAGCTTTCCTGCGTCCTCTCATGCACTTGTTATTCTAAAGGAAAATCATTAATGCCTTTAAAATCTCTAGTCGCCTTCCTCGGTAATGGTGCCAAAATGTTGGCTACTCGAATTGTTTATTGATTAAACATTCAAGTACCACATTAAATTGTCAACCCGGGAAAGTCCTTTTGTTTCAAAGGTGACCTCGTACCGTATGCACTCAATTCTAAAAGCATTAAAGGTTGTAGTATAAACGAATCTACTTTCTAACAAACCCTCACTCTGTGTTACCGCAGCTATAACTGTTGCAAAAATGAAGTGAAAGCGATTAACTAAGTATAACGAATCTGCAGAAAGAAATGATGGCTATTTTGTAACAGAGGACCAGGACCCTGTCCTCAGAATAAGGATGTTCAGCACCTGCCTCTGTCACCAAATTGCCAATACACACTAAAAATCCTAATCACCAGTGACACAATATTTCACAGCGCCAATCGATTAAGAAAACAAAGTATCAACAAAAAGGAAATATTGGAAGCAAGGTTATAAATATTCAGAAATCACACACACACTTAACAGAAAAGAAATGGGTGAATCTTGTGAAGAAGGTGGGCCCTGTCCCTCTCACAAGATTCCCCAGAACACTGATGCTATGTTGAAATGTTCAGAACAGGGCTTTATTCATCTGCCAAAATGTCCAATTACAATAAAGATTCAGATTTGCTCTGCATTACAATACTTCCGTTATGACTCGCTAACTCTCAACTATAGATGTCTCCTCTTTGTATAGGAGACGTCTATTACAATAGATTGTCATTATTCATTCAATTTGACTTCTTTGTACAAAAATAGGAAATCAATTCTTGTTACAGCATGCTGTTACAACAGTGTGTAAACTTTGTCATCCTTCGTTAGGCGGATCCTTCTACTATTGCAAAACTGGTACACCTCATCCATCTCCTTGAGATCTTTGTGCTATCCTTGTTTGTTTCATCCTTGTTGTCGATTTGGTATCTCAACTACTCCCTTGAATTTCTCATGCTGCTCCTCGTGTTCCAACATCTGCGACTATGTTTTGTTGATCATGCCGTGTCAGCATCTGCCAAGTATAGTTCTGCCAACTTCAGACGGTTACTGCCCCGCTAGATAATTGTTGTTTCACCCATTGCAAAATGAGGTTTTACCCGCTTTAGTCAATTGTTGTTTCTGGTGTTGCAACAACTACACAGTTGATGTTTCTGGTGTTGCAGCAACTGTGAATTATAATTCTGCAGACTTTGAACAGTTTCAACAATTGTCAATGACTTAGTCAACTTCCAAAGATTAATTATAAAGATAACATGAATATGTGTTGAATAATTAAACATATAGTAATGAGGAGAGTTACTTCATACCTTGGAATAATGAGGTTAATATGTTATCAAAGGTTTCAACTTATGGGCTAAAGAGCGTAATATCACGAAAAAATATCAGGTCAAAAGTAGACAATATGGAGTCTTAACAACACACACACACACACACACAGATATCTATGTAATAAAATTACACATTTTAGACTAAGCTATGTTATGTGAGCACACAAATACCTCTTAAGATGTGTGAAAAATTGCAAGGACAAGCATTTGATTTAATAGAAAATTGACATATTATATGACACTAAATTTTTTCGTAAAAAATATCATTATGACAACAACATAAGTCTCCACAAATTGTTCTTTTAGTCCGAACCAAAAATCACAATACGTATATGAATTTTGATGGCTTCAATTTGATAAAAGGATAAAATTTTGAAATTTCCTACCCACATTTCGCCTAAAAATGTAACCCATCTTTATGCATTCAGCCAAAGATAATATAATGAAAAATCTTTTTGGTTTTCCTCATTTGGATTTCCAAAGTAAAGTCTCTTAGTTAATGGGTATGTTTTCCATTACATGTTTTCTATTTTATTAAAAAATTGTTTGCAACAATTAACTCTACAGGTTTGAAAGCTACAAACTTAGATCTTGGTGAGAAACTGCATTATTCATTAGCAATTTCCCTAGATTCCTTGAATTTTTCAACTACAATTTTATTCTTATTGGTGAAATATAATTAGGTATATATGGGAAAGTCATAAGTGAAAATCAAAATATACCTTTCACTTGATAGTAATGGTTAATTCATAGAATATATGTCATTATGAACTAGTTCTAGATGAGTATCTTCTTTCTAAGTTCTTCTTTCAAATGTACCATGGTGATTCGTTCTATCGAGATATCCTTTACATACACCATCATGTAAATCCCTCTTGGTATTTTCGCAACCATCTCATCTTTTACCATGAGCTTCGTACCTTAGAAATCCATATGTGCAAGTCTTCATGTCAATTTCTACTTTAGCCATCAATCATTTATGTGAGTGCACTATCTCGTCAATTTCTTATCGGAAGGTTATTCTCCATAGAAATTTTTTAATGTGCATAGTTGTAATATCATTAATATAATTTGATTTTAATGTTCACTAGTAAAGTTCTCTCTCTCTCTCTCTCTCTCTCTCTCTTCTCTTCTCTCTCTCTCTCTCTCTATATATATATATATATATATATATGTTTTTTATTATCAAGTTTTTTGAGTTCTCAAGGGATTACATCTACGCTAGATTTGACCTATGGCTTGATAAACCTTGATACAGGGTCATCTAACTCATCAAAATCACGTGGGAGTTGCACTTGGCCTAGGCTACCACAACTCTTAACATGGTTGGCTTTTTGCCCATAGAGTTTCAAAAAAACCACCTTCACATACTTAATAGTAAACTCATCGCCGTCTATTCTACCGCCCATAAACATGCACATATATCTCTTAATCACTACCATACAATTCAATTTGAAATAAATATATTATATATTATAAACACATTCAGAAAATGAGTTTTAATGGTACAACTACTACCGTAAAGAATAAATAAGTCAAGCGAATAATATATGCAATTGGGAAAATTCAAACATATAAATCTTAATAAAATATGTGTTAAATTAATTATAATTTAGGTAGGGGTAGGGATTGCAATTAGAAAAAAAAAAAAAAAAAAAAAAAAAAAAACAAACAAAAACATTTTAACAAATAAACAAACAATTGTATTAATAAACGAAAATATTTATCCTAGAAATAACGGAAAATGTTTTTCTTGTTATGCTATGCTTTCAATTAATGTAATAATATGTCACTTATATACTGAATATTCATGAGGCTTTTCTATCTTTTTGTGATGGGATAGCTTCCCTTTCAAATGAAAGTGATGTTTCTGGTGATGGGATAGCTTTGAAACCATACCAGTACTTATTTAAATGCTTGACTTGGTATGAGCACGCATATGTTTAGTAGAGTATTAATGAGGGACAAAATTTTTCATTTAAATATGAGGTGGATTTTGATTATTTAATGAAAAAGAAAAAGAAATGGTGATGTTGACATGTTCAAACTGTTTAAAAAAATTATTATAAAATTTATAAGATAAAGAATTAAACAAAATTTCACTTTGTTATATAATAATGTTATTAAAACTATTAAAACTCTAATTTGCTGTATTGTGAGTGACCCCTAAATCTCCTCTCCTTATTAAACTTTTCGTGATGTTTGCTTTTCTCAAATACGATAAGGGAAAGTCCTGAAAATGTATCATTATTTTTTTGAGTGGAAGACCAATTATGGTGGTGCTGTTTATTTTTTCCAAATAATTTTACAAACTGATGTCACGGGTATATTTGTGTTAGTGCTCTCTTTCCTTCCAGATTACTTTACAAGTGATGGGATGGGTATATCTTTTTGCATCATGCGCCTCCCACCTCTTATACTATACTTGAGCATACCCAAAATATTGTGATATCAATACTACGTAATTCGCACTAGTTTAATATATATATATATTTCTCCTCGATCATGCACCTTTCAAACTTCAAAGTTCCCAAGATTAATGCTAAGTAATTTGCACTAGTTTCTTATATATCTTTTTCTGGATCATGCACCTCTTATACTTTAGCGTACCCAAATATTGTAGAATCCACTAGCTTATTATATATTTCTTCTGGATCATGCACCTCTCGTACCTTAGCGTACCCAAATATTGTAGAATCAAGATAATGCTAAGTAATTTGCACTAAGTAATATTTTTCTCGATCATGCACCTCTCATACTTTAGCGTACCCAAATATGGTAGAATCAATGCTAATAAAATATTGTAGGGTCAATGTTCAATTATGGTCACACATGACGTCTCACGTATGACTAGTACGTACCCTTGTACTTATATGTGCATAAGGTCAATTTCTTCATCACACATTTTCAGCAATTTTATATTATTATTTGATACATATGTGATCAATTCCAAAGGTGTATGAAAACTCAATCATGTAATCGTATTTAATATTTAGTTTGAGGAACGCTAAAAACATGAAAGGGGTCTATCTCATTTCGTGTTCTTGTGGAATTCATTACATTTGGAAAATTGCTTGTTCTATTAACTAGAGAATCCAAGAACATGAAGGAGATATTAAACACAGCCACTCTAGTTCCTCAGCGTTAGTTGAACACGCAGTGAAATCCGCTCACCATGTGTGCATCGTGGATTCTCGAGTCATCCCCAAGGTTGATCACTTCCATCATAGGAAGCTTGGAGAAGCCATTGAAATTGAAAAATACACTATTAATCTTAATAAGAGTGATGGTTAGAAGTTAAGTAGAAGTTGAACCTCCCTATATCTCATTTGAACCTCCCTATTAAAATATTATCCAATATTTAGATATAATTGTTGAATATTTATTCATTTTTAATAATAACCATATTAAACTTATTTTTAAAAATATATAAACTGCAACTATTCCATTCTTATTAAATTATTATTAAAATAATCTAATCAATTTGAATTCAATATTATTTAATTAAAAAAATATTAATTAATTAAAATAAAACATAACAAAAAATTAATAATAAATTTTATTCAATTAATTTTTTAACGGACTTCTTAACAATTATTTCTTAACAACTAACTCTCGAACTAGATAGATCCTTGCTATTTAAATATTCTGATTGACTAATTTTTTCACCTTTATCGTGAAGATGCACTACATTACATAGTTTGAAATGTAAATAAAAAAAAATAAAAAATCATAATGTAATTAATCCGAAATTTTTTATTAGAAAATCAAATCTCGCCAAATTCACATAAGTTATTATCAATAATTTTAATACACTCAATATGTATCAATAAAATCAATAAAAACTGTTTGCAATAATCAATGGAAGCTATGTGTAATAATCAATTTTGATAAGCTAAATCTATATCCTCTTAGAAAATATTTGGTAATTTATTTTGTATGCTTTGTGTTCGAGGTAAACTTATATATAATTTAAAACATACAATTTAATTAACTCCAAACAAGTTGTATTAATTAATTTACCGAGCCGCAATATATATATATATATATTTCTTTCAAAAATTACCTACTTTTTCTTTATTATTGTTGATGATATCAATTTTAAGTTTTAACACGAAATGGTGTTTAGTTACTAAAATATGCATATTTTACTTTTAAATAGTTTCAGAATAAGTTGTAACTAACAAACCATAAATAAATAAAAGCGTTCATGCATTTATTATTTTTTTGTTGCTTTCTCTCAACTATTACTTGTAGTTGGGTTTGTTTATCTCAATAACAAACACCTATAGTGTTCGGAGTGATAAAGAGTTAATAAATGTTTTTGAATTACAATGAAACTTTTGAAAGAGTCTAAATATATCTACCATAAACATAGTTGATTGGTGGTCCACTTGTTTACATCGAAATCAAAAGAAAGAAAAAAACACTCGTGTCAAAGTATGGGATAGACCAAAAAGCCAAACATTCCATTAACAAGTCATGTTTATGGACACCGTTATAACACTCATGGATATGTGGGAATTTCGTATTGAATAGAAAACTTGATGAACGAAGGAACTCCAAAATGATATTTTGTAATAGTACATGTAAATTAACTTGTAAGTTCATTTATGTATAGAGTTATAATCTAAATACATACACTAGAATGAAAAGATATGTTCAAACATAATAATAAATCACCAGTGATCCATTATAATCAACTCAATAAAATAATTTCAGAAAATAATATTAAACTATATAAATTATTAAACATGAAGGAAAGCAAAATAACATTTCCTTATCAATGAGATGAGCCTATCATTTTTTTTTATGCTATGCTTTCAATTATTGAAATAATATTTCATTTATATACTAAACATTTAAATATATATATGTGGTTTCCTTATTTATTTTTATTACACAACCTCCTTTTCAAATACAAGAGAAGTGTACCCTAACAATGTAGCTATAAAGTGTAATCATACCATGCTTTACTAACAATGTAGCTATAAAGTGTAATCATACCATGGTTTACTTAAACTTGTTGATTTATTAAGAATAAACATATGTTTAATTGATTTAATTTATTATGAAAATGTATTTTATATAAACAAAATATTTCATTTATATAAATATGATGTATATTTCAATTATTTAATGAAACAAAAAAACTTATAAAATGGAAAAATGCAAAATGTCCGAAACAAAATATAAACAAAATTTATATTGGTTATATAATAATGGTATTAAAATCATAGTTGTTTCTGCAACGTTCCTTTCCCTGTAAATTTGTTTTCTTGATAAGGGAAAGTGATGAAAATTTGTCACTGCTTTCTCGAAAGGCAATACCAATTACAATGGTGTGCTTTATTTTTTCAAATAACATTATAGCTTATGTCATGGTTCTACATATGGTAATTTGCATCAACTTAATCATGTAATGTTTTTATTTATGGTAATTTGTATCAATTTAATCTTTATTAATCTTTGCTTGTGAAAAAACAGGGATTATTGTGATCGATAAACGGTTGACCATTTATTAATTCTCGTGTTCATCCCTAAAAACTATATATTACCAGATGCATTAACTTTATAAAATAATTATATTTTATCAAATAATGTGATTGGGAAATAATATTTGAAGTTTTTTTGCCGACTTAAATTTTTTACCCAAAGTTTTATTCCTCTCTTAAAATTTTATTTTCGGTTTAAATTTTTTATGCAAAGCTTTATTTTGGGCTTAAACTTTTTATGAAAAGTTTTATTTCCCGCGTGTTTTGGTCTCTTTGTTTTATCCAAAGTAATTGCCATGCTAAGTTTGTTTTATCCAAATTAATTGTTATCGAAGTTTTCTTTCAAGTTGTTGCTTGTTTTTTCAAAACTAATTGTTATGGGAATTTTTCTTTCAAGTCTTTGCATGTTTTATCCAATTTTTTTGTTTAGATTTGTGCCCATGTAGTTAGTTGGTAGCGCACATCTTTGTGGCAAGCTCCAAGCCTAATACAACATGCTTATTACTAGGTGGCATTGCAAATAATCTCTCCACTACTCCTCTTCCACCATGTTCTTTGATGCTCCGCTTACAAGCCAATATGTCAAGGCATCCATAACAATTCATAACCTTGTTTCTCGTTTATGCTCAACACAACATGGGCACCAGATACAACATCCACTATCCAACATTGTTGTCGTTTGATGCTTTGCACAACACAACACGAGCACCACCTACAACGTCCAACATCCAACATTGCCACCACTTCAAATTTTCCCTCTTCTATGCGAATTATACACCAAAAATGGTTGAATCAATGTATCCCTCTACAACCCTTGCAGGTATACATTCATTTGTATTAGATTGAACATTTCTTCTCTTTCCAAATAGAGAAAATATATCAATTGATTGTGAGGAGGCAAATTCTCACTACTTCTAGCTTGGCATCTAATGATGTTTGGGTAATTAACCTTACATTGTGTTTTTCTCTCTTTCATTCATAAGAATTCTCAAGAGCCACATATAGCTCCAGGTCTTGAGTTTTCTAATTGTACCCAACATTTTCTTATTTTTATATTTATAATTATTTTGTTTGGGACTCTTATCTACAGTTGTTAGATAGCATAATTCAATTCTCGTGATGGGCGATATCATCCTTGTGGATATTTCAAAGCATGCAGCACAGATCACCAACTTCCTTTCCATGTCAATCCTAATGCTAGAAATTGCAAGGGTTCCAAGGTAACTAGATAGTGCACATTGTCACCTCGTAGAACCTCTCTGCACTTCACAGTAGTGCTTTCACACCACAAGGGAGAATCACTCTGCAATATCGAAGAAAACTGTGAAGTTTACATTCCTAGAATGCTACTATACTGTATTAAATGTTTGCTCTAAATTGAAATAATAGGCATGTAAAACACTAAAACAACAAACATAATCACATATTCACCCCCGGGAAAATTTTATTTGTTGGGAAATGTGCAAGTCTGTGGATAGGACACAGAAATCCTCCTTAGAAAGGACAGGTCTACATGTGAGAATGTAAAAAGCATTTAACGAATGGAAATTATAAATAATGATTGCAGTGCATTGAATTTTATTCGTAATGGAGTTAGAAAATTTATTAAGAGGGAGTAATATTAGATGTTCATTATTAACTGATCCATGCACTGAAGTAAATTGAAAGACATAATCATTAGTCATGTATGGCTGCCAAATAGATATTATTTTATTTCCAATGTTGCAAGTATAAAATTTGGGAGAATATAAAATCCATTTACAAGATTTCCAATGGGTTCCAAATCTCTTATGCGACACATTCTTACACGTAGTTGAGGAATGCCTATGCTATTGTGAGTTATTACCTATTTCACAAATCACGTGGGCATGAACATTGATATTCGCAACAGAGTTGTGATATATTTGAAATATACCTATATGATTGATTACAATTTATAAGGTTGTGATTTTCATTTGCAAACATTTTTATTGGTTCTTGGTGCAATTGGTTCTTGGTGCAAGCTATATGGGAATTTGTTAATTTGATATTAAAAAACTCTGTCATTATTGTTGGTGATATTTGTTCAAAATTTCATTTTGTTTTAGAGAAAAATAACTGAGAAATATAATTCATGAATTATGCTTGACATTGTTGCTTTATGTTGACATAACTACAACTACAAGTGCTGACAAGTAGTGGATTGCCCACTTTTATTGATGTTGGAATTTGTTAATTTGATAGTTGAAAAAGTAGGTCATTACTACCAGTGATATTTGTTTCAAATTTCTTTTTGTTTTTCAGGAAAATAAATTTGAAATCTAATTCATTTTGTAATTGTATTTAAAAGAAAATAAAGCAGCTTAAATTTTTTAATTGTATCTAAAAGAAAATAAAGCAATCTTACTACATATCAGTTAACCATAAACACAAGATACTAGGCTTCTCTGATCTATGTTAAGTGGAAATTTTTCTCTAATTTATTAGCATCTTGTTCATCATAAAGTATTGAACATTAGGAAAATAGAGAAATCAGTGCCATCACATGCATGCTTAACCACTTTGAATGCCTTGTTTAAAATTTTCTTCAAGCCTTCAGCTTGCTCTTTAACTTGTTTCTCAATATCATCCATCTCTTTAATGAGAAATCTTAGAGAACCCACCCGAGTTTGTGACAAGACTCTAAACACATAGCTCAGTACCATAATCTTGAATTTTGAGAAGCCCAATTGCTTATGAGATTTATTAGCTTTGGAGAGCACAATGCCTAACTGTTACCTACCCACACAACTAATCTAGATGAAAGAACTCTATTGGTGCACTAAGATGTCCTTTTACGGTCAATCTTAATTCCTACATTAATTGTCAACCCAAGGCAAGTCTTTTTATTTCAAAAGTGTCAACACTATATATGCAGTGAATTCAGAGGTTAACTAATAACAAATCATTGCAATTGCTAATGACTATCTTCTTCAAACTCCATCCAAACAACTCTGAAAGAGATTTATAACATACTCTGCAATTCTACTTAATGTATCATGAAAGCAAATGGATTTCAATACAACTTATAAAGAATCATGTTTGGCAGTCTTAAATAGAATTGAAGCTAACTCACTTACTCATGAAAGAGAAATATAACAATTGATAGCAATGATAATTGAACAAAAAATCCTAATTGAACAACAAACGATACTGGAATAACAAACGGTTTTTGAATAACAAATGACTGTATAAGCATAAGGTGATCAATTCTATCTCTGAAATATATGATAACATTACTTGAAATGAACAATGATCTGAGTTAGAACTAGCATAACCAACCCAATAAAAAGAATTACTCACATATAACACACATATCAATCTGAATCTAGAATGAACAGCAAAAGCAAATTTAATTGACAATCCTTATGATAATCAAAAGTAATATTAACTTAACATTAACAAGCAATAAAGAATAAAATAGAAAAGATTATGACACAGGTGAAGCAGTAGATCTTCGCTTAACTGGGCCGAAAGTCGCCAGAAGTCTCCACTAAGAAATACTCATAATATAAGTATGAGTCCAATGCAGTCTTTCTTCATTAAAATAAGTAACCAAGTTACAACATCCAAGGTAACAGTATTATATGTCTAAAAGAATAATTACAAACTATGAAATTCTGAACTTTCGTGCAGCTTTTCCTTTCGGCTTTATATATTACATTTAGAAAGTAAATAGATAAAAGTGAATCCTCAAGATCAGGGGATCCTGAGGATTTCGCTATACTTGATATGATTATGTCATAAAATAGTAATTGGTTTTCTTAGTCATTCGTTGTCCTACCTTGCCACTGATGTTGTTTCCTTCCCTTATGAGATGTTGTTGTTTTGTCGATTGAGCAACTATTGATCAATTCATGTATTCTGCACATAAAGATAGTAAAAATCAGTTTTTCTTGCTTAGATTAGTCTAAATTGTTACTGATTACTTTTACCCGACTTTAGCTATTATTTCCTCTAGTTTTATTCATAAACAAAGATAATCATGTGAGGATGAGTGCTAAATAAAGCTATTACCAAGGAGAAAACATACATTTTTCTTGACCCAACATACTCCCCAACTTACCTTGTTGCATGACCTAATGTAATTAAATGGTTTAGGTGTAGTTGAGTTAGGGAATAGGCAGGATATACCTCCTCCCCATAAATTCTGAAGCCATTTTCCTTCTTAAGTATAGGAAAAGCCTGGTTAACTTCTTGATCCTTCAAGTTGTAGTCACTGTGATACTTATCTGGAGGATACCATATGATTGGAGTTGTATACCGACATCCTATATATTCAGACCGCATAGTTAAGACCATGTTACTGTACTTATGGAAATGAGAGGATGCAACTTTAAAGTTCTGGTATCCAAACGGTTCTCGGTTTCTAATAGTAGTGCTGGAGACATCCCACCTTTGTCTGGCTATAGACAAGGCTTCCTCCTTAATCTCTTGGAAGTAATCCTTTCCAGATTGTATAATATCTGTGTCAAATGGCCCCAATTGGCCTACAACACCATCTCGCTTCATAAATTGCTTGTGCCTAACAGAGAGATGCAAGGGTTTTGTAGGTTACCCTCTAACCCATAGGTCGATTCCATATTCAAATTTTTCTAAAAGTATTGTGAGCCTTGGCCCACCTGATTTGGTTAGTATCAAAAGAGAGAAATGCCTGGAATTGGACATCCCCTATAAAAGGGCCAAGGTTGATGTCTTTGTCATCTTCCAAAAAGAAATTGTATATATAAAGTTCATAGAGAAGGCAGTGGACCTGCTCATTCTACTCTCTGAAGCACTTGACAAAGTCTGGGGTAGTTTTGATATCCATAGACTTCCCAACCTTAATAGCTTTGATTTTCAGCAAGAGGTACCTTTCCAGGAGGAACAATGCATAGTTTGTAGTAGGGGCCCTACATGACAAGGTGTCTGAATAAAGAGAGAAGACAGTTTCGAACTGCTCTTTAGCCTTTTGTAATTTGTCATGTGGTTTCTTGATCTTTTTCTATTCAGCCTTGTACTGATCGAAGGTCTCATCCTCATTCACTGTCAGTGCCTCAAACTTTTTCCTTAATTATTGATGTATATGTAGGGGCACTAACTCCTTGTTGTGCTGAGTTAACTCCTGTTGAACCTTCAGTAGTTCATTATGATGTCTCCTAATAAGTGCCTCCCTTACTAAGGGAATGTAAGCAGGTGTCTCCTCTATTTGAGCTTCATTACCTTGTGCCTCCATAGGTTCAGTTTGAACAGTAGCCTTGGTTTCTCCTTGAGTTATGCATCAATCAATTGGGATGCGTTATTCAACATCAGTCTGAAGGACAATGTTCTCAGTAGGGTAGTCCGATGGGGTTTCCTGTGAACCAACATAAGGGTCTACAAGACATGGCTCTGTCTAAGTTTCCTTTGAACAAACCAAAAGAATCTCCGTTTGGGTTTCAACATCCTTTCCAGACCAATGTTTTGTCTGTGTTCCTGCGATGTCTATTTCCACTTTCAATTTTTGGCTCTAATTGCCTCTTTTAACTGCTGTCTTAGTTGCCCAATTATTTGCTTCTTTTTTCTATATATTTTTAAGAATTTTTCTTAGCCTATCCTTGTAGGACTTATTTATTCTCAGACTTCCAACCGACGGTGGTGCAACTGTATTTTCCTCAGGTTCATGCTCAGGTGGTATTGTGTCATCATCTTGGAGGGCTTCAACTAGAACTGTGTATCCATATGGAACTTCACCTTCTAGCTTTTCTTTGTCATCAATTTTTCTCTCAGGATACCCCAACACAATGGTGTCTCCTGAGAAATTATCATTCTCTAGGTTTTCTTTTGGGTAGGTCTCATTCTTAGGGGACTTAGAAAAATTAGTATTACCTAGTTGATTTTCATCTCTCAGGGTTTCATGTATAGAATTTTCTTCAGTCAGAGGGTCCACTGGATTGGCATCTACTGTATAATTTTCTTCTCTAATGGCTTCTTCTTCATGCACCTCGACTTTAGGGGGTTTTCCACAAAACGGGTTGGTTCCCTCTGTTCTTCCAAGAAATCAGTAAATGTTAGGGTTTGATCACAATGAGGGCTATCACTAGAGGTAGACTGGTTGGGAGTACAATTCTATCCTTCAACATTCTCAAATTGTTCTCTTCCCTTTGCCAAACATCCCCATTTTCTCCAATACCTCAGGCAACTCTTCCTCATAGTCTTGCAAAGGGGTATTCTGTGGTGTGGTGAAGTAAAATTATAAGTGCGGACACGAATGAATTCCCCTAGCCCGATGATGGTTCTAGCCACAACAGATACATTCTATGGAAGATATCCTTAGGTTATAACCAATTAAGAGGGCCTACCTCCTAGTCTGCTTATCCTATTTGATGATGTCCTTACTTTCTCACTCCAGCTATCTCTCTCTTCCTTCTTCAAGCACCTGAAACAAGTAAACAATAGAAAACAACAAACATAATAATAGACAAAATGTGATTCAACCTACTTATCAAGTCAAGAAACATTAAGCCATGAATATGTAAGATGAAAAAACATGTAGGAAATCAATTGGTAGTTTCATAAATTAATATCAAAGAGAGATTACAACCATTTGTCTTGATGTTGCAGTCCTCCTCTAACAAGACCAGGCTCCCACACACTTCTGCTAGCATTCCATGTTGGCCTCAATCAACAATAGTTTTAAGGCTCTTCCCTTTAGGCTTCACTCCAAACCAAGACACACTTCTCCCTCACACAATTATATAGCTACAACTAGTAATAGCTTGTTGCCTACTCCAAACCAAAATAGCATAAGCACACCAATATCAACAATCTAACACTAACACTAGCTTGTGCTTGGGAAAAATAGAGGTTTATATAGGATGAATGGATGGGATATGGATCTTCTTCTCATGGGAGAAGGGCTTATCCCTTGAGGTAATTCAATAATTATGGGGGAAAGGAGCCCAAACTGACATCCTCGACCCCATTCGGCCAAACCATTTACCAGACTTTCATTACGAAGCTTCTAGAGCTGGAAGCTTTGGCTTCTAATTTAAAAAAATTTCCAAAATAGGATCGATGCGACTGGAACATAGCTAAGTCACTCCAGTTGGCATGGGGGAGACAAAGGTCATTAGCGTTGGTCTTGTAAATTGGGCAAAATATAAGTTTTAGGGAAAATGGTGCAAAAGGGAATTGATCTTCTCATGAAGAGGGACACAATGGAGGTTTCTTCATGAAGGCAAAGCATGCAGGGTTCATTGCAAAGGTCATCCAGGATCAAGGAACGGGTAGTACAAGGACAATGAAAAAATGTTTTGTAACAGATGCCCCCTAAAGCGTGAAGGCGGAGCTGGAGTGAGGGATGAAATGCTTTATAAATCAGTGTCGAGAACCAGTATACCGCCAAAAAACCTGCAAGCAAGTACAAATACATAGACATATACTAGGATCTATGTCAAATGATACATGAATTGTATCATGGACGTAGCCACCAAGACAATGATCATGTAAATGGATCCAAGTATGGGTGCAACCATCCATTATAGAGGATCATAACAAAGCCACGGTATGGTCGCAACCATCCAATAATGAGAAGGATCACATATGATAACTCATGGTCTGGTCATAGCCAGCCATCTGTTAGAGACATGCATATCATCATAACCATGTCACATCACTTCGTAACTTGGACTTGTGTGATCTAAGTCTAGGGTCTTGCACTCCAACACGACACGATCAAAGTACAAATTCTAACATGTGAATAGAGGTGTTGACATTGAACATGCTAGAAATTCACTTCATTACTAGTCAATGATGTAAATTATTAACAAGCATGACAAAAACCACCAATAATGACAATGGTCCTCAAGTTACTATCAGCACAATCCATAGAATGTGAATAGAGGAACTAAAGTCGAACACCCATGAAATCATTTGATTGAAAGCCAATGATGTGAACTTGTCATCGAGTGAAAAGAACTTGCCATTAGGGCATGCAAGCTTTAAGGTACTAGAAGGGAATCTCTCAGTCAACTTCCCGGATAATGAGTTGAAGTTAACAGAAAGTGACCATGTTGAAGGAGGGCCATAATGAATCCCACATCATCGACGTGAGACGAGAGGATACAAAATGATTTTTGATGATATAGAGGATCAAAGGTAAGTGTAACTGCATAAGTACAACTCTTGAACGTATCAGTGACACAACGAGGATTTTGGAAGCTTTTGGATCCATAGGATTGGTGGTCATGATGGTGTGGAAAAGATCAAATGGAAGGAAAAAATGAATGGCCCAACCTAGGAAGTTCAATGATACAAAGGAGGATATCCCAACGCGACACAAAGTAAGAAGTGTCATGTTCAAGAGTGAGTTGCCGACACAACTGATAGATTTCTAAATTTTCCCCCACCATTTATGGCAGGTACCGCAATTATTTTTTAATCACAAGATTGAAGGGGATAGCATATGCTTGCACTGTAATTTCATCCTTCAAACAAATCCGACCTAGTAAGTTTAAAGAGCCCTAGGAAGGAGAAGCTCATGTTCGTCATGGTGATGAATCTGATGTCATTTAATAGTTTAACGAGTCCTACAAAGGTGTAAATTTGTATCCTTTTCACATTTAGATAGTTTGAAAAGGACACATAAAAGAAAACTCCACATGGTCCCCTTTCGTACGTTTGTGTCTCTTGAGCCCAAAAAGGTAGAAAACGATACCTGAGAGAACCACTTGACCATTTCAGTCAACGAGTACATTTTTTGGTAAATAGTGCCTCCCATCCTGAAAAAGGGGTAAACTTATACTGGGCGCATGATGTTTCGCATCCATTAATGAGTTTGAAATGACGAAGGCTCAATCATCTTTTCATTTTTTAATGGGTTAGAAAAGAGCTGAAAGTGGACCCCCCATTTTATTTTCTTGTACGAGTCAAAAAGGGAAAAAATACTCGGCAATCTTTTCATATGAGTTTAACGAGTGAAGAAAAGAGTTGAAATGTGACTCATGATCATCATCAAACATCCATCACTTGTCGCTGCACAAGTAAGAAAAAGTGTATTATCGAGTCCTTGAGGTAAAATAGGTCAAAGTATTTACAAAAAAAATGATATTTTCATGAAAAAATGAATAAAATGGGGAAAAGTAAATATATTTTTTCCATTTACCATTTTACATTTGTTGTGAAGACTTTTTACTCACTTTTTCCCTAATTTATCTCGAGCAGATTCTGGGAGATCCGAGGGGTCAATCAACAAGATGCCAGTTCCAGGTAATAGCCAAAGCCCTAAGCTCCATTTTCATGTCCCCTATTTCTGCTTTTGAACATTTTTTTAGATTTTTGAGGAGGTTTTTGAAAAAACATTTCACCCTCGGTCGACACGATTTCTGAGCATGGAATCGCGCTGGCTGAGGGTGATTAACAAATCCATCTGCACTGATCAACATAATTGTTTTTAAGACAGGTGCACTAGTGCTGTGGATAGGGAAGAACCCTATTTTCTCAACGTTTGACGGTTTAACCTTAAATTTTATGTGCAAAGGATGATTATTGACTCAAATTAATGACTTTTGCAGGAGAGAATCATTGAAAATGGTGGACTGGAAAGAACAGGAACATGAAGATGTTGACACCCAAGAAATGAATGACCCAAATTACCTAGAGGCTTTAAGGTCTTGTGGGCTCATCCAATTATTTCTCACAGTAGGGATGTGGGCCCAACCTGAGTTGCTTTGGTACCTGATTAGTCTTTGGTACATTAATCGAGAGATTTTTGTCATTGGCAACTAGGAGCTGGAGTTGGAAACTTCACATATATACTTCATCATTAGGCTGTCTCACAAAGGTGAGCTGGTGAACTTGTATGGATCACATCTAATTGGGTTAAGCGTATCTTCCTTGCTTGCCAAACACTGCCCTGAGGCCTTGAAATCCAAGAGCGGGAAGATAGAGATTTCCAGTGTGCGAGATTTGACACTAAGGGTGCTTCGGTTGACTATCAACAGAGTGGCGAGGTCCCAGGTGGAAGATGAGACTAACAAGTGAAAGTTCCTTTATGTTATTGACTGCACAATTCCTACGATCTTCAACTCGGCAGAGGCCATGAGGATAAACATTAAGCACCAGCTATCCAAAGCTAAGGCGGGGAATTTGAAGCAATTTGGCTTTGTATCTGTGCTTGTGACTTTCTTCTGGGAATGAGTACCATTGTTCTAGTATTAGCTGACTGAGGTAGATTCTCGTATGCCATGTGATCTACGGATGGCTTGTTGGAGTCATTTGATGCCCAGGATCACTGGGGGTCAGCACATGTCATACTGACCTACATTCTTTTCATGGCTACGATAACAGAAGATCATTGTGGAGGACTGGCCATACAGCAGCACTGATTTCCATGGAGATCTAGACATGCCCGTACCATATGGAGAGGACTTTGATGACAAAGGTAAAAAACCAAAATTTAAATTTCGAGAATTTTTTATTTTTTGTGGTATATATGTGCTTATAACATTTCTCTTGTTAATGCAGATGTTGGACCACAGCAGCCTACTGGGATGTCCGTAATAGCTAGGCATGTTCCCCACAGATGTTGTCGCTCCTTATCAGGAGGGGAGCAGCAACAAGGAGGAGATCACGAGGAACCTTGAGGGGTTGACTCGTGGTATCCTAGAGTATGCTTGAGTAGGAGACATTCCTCGTCAGTACTAGAGACACACAGTGGGGATCTTAGAGCAGATCCACTAATTACTAACTCGTGTTGCACGAGCCAGCATGCTGATTAGTTCATAGGTCAATCACTTACATATTTTTTGAGGCTCGTGTGCCATAGATATATGAGGCTTGCGAGCCACCGATGTTATTTTAGAGACACATATTATTTTTTGGGGTTCTGATGTATCAAACATTATATATATATATATATATATGTGTGTGTGTGTGTGTGTGTGTGTGTGTGTGTGTGTGTGTGTGTGTGTGTGTTGTATTTTCCTGTGTACTATGGTACAAATGGTTTGTTTTATATTTAACATGTTTCGTAAATGTCTATCCAACACATGATTAGCTGATGAAAAAGAGATTTTGGGGGTTAATCAAAATCCCTTTTTCTAAACAAATCGATCTTGAGGCCTGTGGGTTATGGGCCCATAAAGCCTATCGAAAGCGTTTATTCATTTCTTAGGCCATAAGCCTTTAAAACCACAAACCATACACTTATCAGAAGCTTTAATATAGGTGTTTAAGCCTTAAAAACCTGACAACACAAATATCACAAACACACGGAAACACTAAGGGAAACCCTGCTTAGAACCCATGGGCCGAACCTCGAAGTTTACTAGTCCATGACTATAAAATTGATGGTTCTGATCTTGGCCATCACAAGTCCACAGCACCACTCAAACCTCTGATCTCTGACTGTCCCGATCGCCGATTGGTTGTTCGGCAATATCACGTTATCGACACATCATTTATCGGCGATTCAACTTCGTCGTCCCTCAACCTCCGTCAAATGTGATCACCAATCACACCTGACTTCTGATTGTCGATTTGTCACTATGGCGAATCGGCCTTCTACCTTTCTGATTCCTTTGGTCCTTGACTTGCCGATCTACGATCAACCTTCCAGACCCATAAGGTATAGACCATGTTCTATAAAATTTCACATCGGTTCTCGAATCTAACTGTGTTTGCGCTGCTTCTTATGGTTACGCTCGCATTTGATGGATTTTGTGGTTAAATCTAGTTCTTCTGCCCACCTGCATTCACACACGACATGCATATACATATAACAATAGTTTGATATCATAGGGTCGCCATCGATCCTATAGGAATTGATGGTTGATCAAACATGCACATGGAAACATTCAGACTATGTATACGAAACACACAGAGATGCACAATTTCAACACTTAAACACATTTATATATTATACATAGCGTAATTACAGGCTAAGGCATTTTAGCCTTAGAAATGTTTCTCACTCAACTACATTTGAATACTCTTGTTCTACAATCTCTATCTGTCTACTACTCTACATCCTCTATCTGTCTTATTACATATATTTATAGAACACACAGGTTCATCAATCTTTAAGATACACTGGATTATTGGATCATATCACCATGAAGGATTTGATCATATCCCTCCCTTGATTTACTCAACAAACTCGTATACATGGTAGATTACATTTTAGATAAGTCTTGGAGAGACTTATCGCTTCCATCTTTTTCTCTATTTTAAAACAGAAAAGTCCCTGTTTTGCTCCCTAGTCCACGTCTTCCTCCTTTTTCACTTCAGATTCCTCCTTCGATGATGAGTGCTTGGATGCTCCTACATCAGACTCCTAAGGCACAAAACTTTATGACCTCCTGGTCATATGCTTCTCCTTAGTCCCATAGCAATTCTATCCACTTCTCAGTGGAACTGCCCTCATGATCTTCTGTGAGCTGCAACGAAACCTCTGTAGTAACAGTCTTCTCTGCCACATGATACCTCACCAAGCTTCTCTCCTAAGCTTAATCTTTCAGCATCCTTCTGGTTCTCTCCTCTATTGAACCAATTGAAGACTTCTTACTCTAGGTTTGCTGCAAGTCTTCTCACCTTCTATTGCCACTATCTGTATCACAGTAAGACAATAAACTCTCCAGCGTTAAACAACTATACCTCCTACTCCTTCTTTTTTCTCTTTAGAATCCTTCTTTAATCTTGCACACGAAATCTTCTTCTACTATGATGCCACTTAATGAAAAAGAGATTTTGGGGGTTAATCAAAATCCCTTTCCCTAAACAAATCGATCCTGAGGCTTGTGGGTTATGGGCCCACAAAGCCTATCGGAAGTGTTTATTCATTTCTTAGGCCATAAGCCTTTAAACCCACGAAGCATACACTTATCGAAAGCTTTAATATAGGTGTTTAAGCCTTAAAAACCTTGCAGCACAAATATCCCAAACACATGGAAACACTAAGGGAAACCCCGCTCAGAACCCATGGGCCGGACCTCAAAGTTTATTAGTCCATGACTATAAAATTGGTGGTTCTACTCTCAGCCATCACAAGTCCGCAGCACCACTCCAACCTTCGATCTTCGATTGTCCCAATTGCCGATCGGCTATTCAGCGATATTGCATTATCATCATATCGCTTATCGGTGATTCAACTTCACCATCCCTTGATCTCCGTCAAATGCGATCACCGATCACACCTGACTTCCAATCACCGATTTGTCGCTATTAGCGAATTGGCATTCCACCTTTCCAATTCCTCTAGTCCTTGACTTGTCGATCTGAGATCAGCCTTCTAGACCCAATAAGGTATAGACCATGTTCTATAAACTTTCATGTCCGATTCTCAAATCTGACTGTGTTTGCGCTGCTTCTTATGGTTATCACAAATTAATGGATTCTGTGGTTAAATCTAGTTCTTCTACCCACCTGCATTCACACACGACATGCATATACATATAATAGTGGTTTGATATCATAGGGTCGCCATCGATCCTACAAGAATCGATGGTTGACCAAACCTACACATGGAAACATTTAGACTATCTATACGAAACACACACAGATGCACAATTTCAACACTTAAACACATTTATATATTATACATAGCATAATTACAAGTTAAGGCATTTCAGCCTTAGAATAATTTCTCACTCGACTACATTTGAATACTCTCATTCTACAATATCTATCTATCTACTACTCTATATCCTCTATATGTCTTATTACATATATTTATAAAACACACAGGTTCATCAATCTTTAAGATACATTGGATTATTAGATCGAATCACTATGAAGGATCTGATCATATCCCTTCCTTGATTTACTCAACAAACCCGTATACATGAAGATTACATTTTAGATAAGTCTTGGAGAGGCTTATTGCTTCCATCTTTTTCTCTGTTTTAAAACAGAAAAGTCCCTATTTTTCTCCCTGGTCCATGTCTTCCTCCTTTTTCGCTTTGGATTCCTCCTTCGATTATGAGTTCTTGGATGCTCCTGCATTATTAGCTAATGCATCTGTCAATGTATTCATGCATCTAGGAATATGATGATATGTAATGTAATCAAAATGCCTTTCCAATAGATGAATATGGAGATACACTCTCAATATTTGAGGGTTCCTGATGAAATATTTCCTGTTGAGTTGAAGGACGACATGCTGTGAATCTAGATTGACAACGGGTTCTTTGATGCCTAGAGTGATGGCTTCTAACAATATTTTTATGACCACACTTTACTCAACAATGTTGTTGGTTGTGCGACCTAGAAAGATACCTTCAAGGTCAATCAAATCACTGTTAAGGTCATATATAGCCCATGTCACAGATGATAGGCTCCAGGTACTATGGCAAGCACCATTAGCGAAACCAACATGGGGAGTCGCAGACATCTGCAAAACAAGAAAAGCATAGTAAACAGGAAAGTTGTTTGAAAACTGTCACACAAACCACGCTACACAAAAATGAATGACACACTAATGTACACAAGTAACCATGCAAGGCGACCTAAGAATAGTAGTTCTTGTGGTGGGAGTCCATGCTGGCACTCGGCTAATCAATCAACATAGAAGGACACCAGAGTTTTATCATTGTCATGACGAGTAAGCATCGATTAGGCTAAATAATGGTGTATAACTCATATAAGGCTTTGCCCCAATGCCCCCTGGGTGGGGGAGGTATACGAGTCAGATGGAAACCTAATTGCAATAATGTGCAATCGGTAAAAACTGGGGGAGGGTGAAAAATCCTGAGTCCATGATGGGATAAAGATGCCCTCAGTTGAAAGATCTTGATTATAATAGGATAAACTGACATATCAATAGATAGTGGAGAAGAGGACTCTTCAAAAGCGGTAGACATGACCATTGGACGAGTCAGGAACAAGGAGTGATGATGAATATCGATCCAAGGTGGTTCATCAAGAGACAAGAGTTCCATGATACCTTCATCAACAAGAAAAGTCTTGGCTAAGGGATCAAGCGATTCCAAAATTCCAAGCCATGGGGATTGAGTGTACATATCGAAATAGTTCTTCAACATATGAGAATCAGAAGATGCAAAGTTCGAAGCCGAAACAATTTCCACGTAATTGACTTCGGCGGGACTTAGTGGCATAACCTTGCCCAGGTATCAACAAGATCCAGTGTAGGTATGACCCAAGGATCAGACTTGACCAAGATCATGTTGACACAGGCAACATGAGGAGGTGGAAGTGGAACAATTCCCATTAAGGTAGAATATTTGAAGAGACACACCCACACACGCTCATAGGGAGCACCAGTGGCTTGACATATGGAACATTTCCATCCGAGGAGGAAGAGGCAAAGAAAGAAAGTTGGTCGATGGTGACAATCTTCCCTTGATGGGGAAAAAAATCATGTGAAATAAATAGGAGGCCACGACATGCATGGCATGAGTCTAACTTTGGCTGAGTAGAAGGTTATAATTGAGATTGGCATCAACAATTTCTACTTCGACTTGCACTGTCTTGCCTTCCAGGGTGATGGCAAGGTTAGGTAAGACACTGAAGGGTTGCGAATCGCACCCATCAAAAGCTTCCAAAGTGTTCAGAGATTGGTTTAGTGTAGGAGAACTAATAGCCTTCGAACATGCAGTTGACATTATGTAGGTTGAAGCACCTTCATTGATGATTGTTTGGTGGATGGTCTTCTCGTTGATGATTACCTGAATAAGAAAGGCAAAGCTAGAGCTGATGCCTCAAAACAGGGTCCTCCCAAATTGTCTGCTGGGGAATCTTCACGACGGAAACCTAACTATCCTTGCCTCATTTGAAAGGAAGATGAATAAACTAAGGATTGTCCCATTTTATTCATTTTTTCATGAAAATATCAGTTTTTTTGTAAATATTTTGACCTATTTTACCTCAAGGACTCGATAATACATTTTGCCTTACTTATGAAGTGACAGGTGATGGATGTTCGACGATGATGATGAGTCGCGTTTCAACTCTTTTCTCGACTCGTTAAACTCATATGAAAATATTGTCGAGTAGATTTTCCTTTTTGGACTCGTAAAAGAAAATAAAATGGGGGGTCCACTTTCATCTCTTTTCCGACCCCTTAAAAAAAAATATGGTCGAGCCCTTGTCGTTTTGAAGTCTTTAACAGATGTGAAATGTCATGTGCCCAATATAAGTTTACACCTTTTTCGGGCTGGGAGGCACTATTTATGAAAAAGGTACTCCTTGACTGAAATGGTCATTTTGTTCTCTCAAGTATCGTTTTCTACCTTTTCAGGCTCGGGAGACAGAAACGTGCGAAAAGGGACGATGTGGAGTTTTCTTTTATGTGTCTTTTTCAAACTCTCTAAATGTGAAAAAGATATCGAGTTACACCTTTGTCAAACCCGTTAAGGTATTAAACAACATCCGATTCATCACCATGACGAACATGAGATTCTCCTTCCTAGGGCCCATTAAACTTACTAGGTCAGATTTGTCTGAAGGATGAACTTACAGTGCAAGCATATCTTATCCCCTTCAAGCTTGTGATTAAAAACTAATTGGGGTACCTAACAGAAATGGTGGGGGAAAATTTGGAAATCTATCAGTTGTGTTGGAAGCTCACTCTTGAACACGACACTTTCTACTTCGTGTCAGGTTGGGATATCCTCCTTTCTATCGTTGACCTTCTTGGGTTGGCCCATTCTTTTTTGCCTTCCATTTTATCTCTGCCACGTCATCATGACCACCGATTCTATGGATCCAAAAGCTACCAAACTTCCTGTTGTGTCGTCAATATGTTCAAGAGTTGTCCTTCTACAGTTACACTTACCTTTGATTCTTTGTATCATCCAAAATCATGTTTCTTCCTCTCGTCTCGCGTCGATGACATGGGATTCATTATGTCCCTCCTTCAACATGGTCACTTTCTATCGACTTCAACTCATTATTCGGGAATTTGACCAAGAGATTTGCTTCCAGTACCTTACGGCTTGCATGCCCTAATGGAAAGTTCTTTGCACTCGACAACAAGTTCATATCATTGGCTTTTGATCGAGTGATTTCACAGGTGTTCGACTTCAGTTCCTCTATTCACATTCTCTGGATTGTGCTGATAGTACCTTGAGGACCATTGTCATTATTGGTGGTTTATTTCATGCTTGTTAATAGTTCACATCATTGACTGGTAATCAAGCAACTTTCTAGCATGCTCGACGTCAACAACTCGATTAATCAAAGGATTTATGAGCATGCTCCTAACATCAAGCATGGCAGGACTCACTCCTCTGCTTTTGCAGAGCATGCATACAAATCTAAACATCACATCTGCATTGAGGAGGCCCAAGTCATTGCTAAGGTTAGTCATTGTCATCATCGAAAATTGAGGGAGGCCCTAGAAATTGAAAAAAGATCCAATAATTTGAATAGTGATGATGGTTGGAATATTAGTAGAAGTTGAGTCCCTATCTTGTCTTCGCTTTTTTTTTTTATAAATCTATGAAGGTATTGGCATCCTTTTTATAGTATTTGTTGTTGATTTATTCTTCATTACAGTTTATTTTCTTGATCCTTCATGTTTTTATGTATTTTATCACCCTTTTCGTTCTTAACTCCTTTTAGTATTTTTGTTATTTGTTTAATGGGCCTGAGCCCCAAATTTTATTGTTG